>JAVKPL010012355.1:0-59459 GCA_032173675.1 Gastrolobium villosum | reverse complement strand
AAGATCCTACTTGATCCAAGGAATATGCTCCAATAAGATCCTGTCTTATCCTTTTGTTATGAAACAACTTTTCAAAACCAATTCAAATTCGAATTCAAACACTTGAATTCAAACGTTCAAACATTCAAATTCAAAATTTCAAATTTCAAATTCAAACCAAACAGCTTCTTGGATTTCCCTTCATCTCGGTTATCTTCCCATTAACCTAGGGTAAGGAAATGTATCAACCCTTGCGGTTTAGGGTAAGCTTTATTCGAAATAGGGAATCTTTAATTTACTGACTCTAAAGGCAGATCTTCTCATGATCTCTTTTACTATGCATAGATTCCCGAGTCCTTGTAAATGTCATCCCGATTTCTCCGGTTTACAGATAACCTAATCTCTCACAGAGATTTGACGAATTCCTTCAGCTTATTACCCTAGCCCTGTGCCCTTTAAGGACACGCCCAACAGTATACCTATGAGTCTCCATGTTTCAGGCAGACGAGGTATACAATCAAAACATGCCTTCAAGAACACAGTCTAGGTAATAACTTCTGGTCTAAGGAAAGACATACCCAAACATAAAGAGATTACTCTAATGACACTATCTGTGAGATTTCCTCATAGAGTCTCTTTTTGGGTCTGTTCAGTGCGAGCTATACTCTTATAGATCCACCCACGACTTTAGCTAAGATATCTCCATATCTGCAGCTCATGAGGTCTTTACCTTGTATCCATATACAAGTAGATAAGTCGTACTAGTCTTTACTCGAGATCACTGATCCCCAAACTCAGTGTTTCTAGACTAGGAACATATAATTAGGAATAGACATGCAATATCCTTGAATCCTCATGATCGTGATCTCATCACAGATACTCAAGAGATACCTGTTCTATTCCAAGGGGTTTATCCAGTTCATTCATATAATATTAACAGCAATATCGAGACACAATATGAAACTGAATAAATAGTGCTTACATTTATTTGCGACAAACAAAGTTCTACATCTAGTGTCCTTTATTTAATCAAAAGATTGTCTCTAGGACACCCATATGCTAACAAGCTCCCACTTGGCCTAGAGCCAATCAGACCTAAGTCGTATGCCCAAAGCCTCATAATGACTATCATGTTTTCTCTGAGAAACAGCCTTTGTCAGAGAATCGGCCAGGTTATCGTCTGTGGGAACATAATCCATTTTTACATCATTCCTATCAATGATTTCTCTAATCAAATGATATCTGCGGAGCACGTGTTTAGATCTTTGATGAGACCTAGGTTCCTTTGACTGCGCAATGGCTCCAGTGTTGTCGCAAAGCAACTGTATGGGCTCATCCACGCTTGGAACCACCCTTAGTTCATTTACGAACTTCTTGATCCACACTGCCTCCTTAGCTGCTTCTGAAGCAGCTATGTATTCAGCCTCTGTCGTTGAGTCTGCTGTTGTCTCCTGCTTGGAACTTTTCCAAGACACTGCCCCACCATTTAAGGTGAATACGAATCCTGACTGTGACTTGCAGTCATCTTTGTCACTCTGAAAGCTGGCATCAGTGAACCCTTTCACTGTTAACTCATTAACCCCACCATAGACCAGAAACGCATCCTTAGTTCTTCTTAAGTATTTAAGGATGGTCTTGACTGCCGTCCAGTGACCCTCTCCAGGGTCTGACTGGTATCTGCTCGTAATGCTTAAAGCATATGAGACATCTGGTCTCGTACATATCATGGCATACATGATGGATCCAATAGCCGAAGCGTATGGAATTCCACTCATGCGATCCTTCTCAGGCTGTGACTTAGGACACATAGCCCTTGATAGGTGTACCCCATGACTGACAGGAAGAAAACCCCTTTTCGACCCTACCATGCTAAACCTCTTTAGCATCTTGTCAACGTACGTGGATTGAGATAAACCCAGCAGCCTCTTGGATCTATCTCTATAGATCTTTATACCAAGTATAAAGGCTGCCTCTCCCAAATCCTTCATGGTAAAGTTTTCTGAAAGCCATTTTTTCGTTATTTTTAATGTGGGGATGTCATTTCCTATTAGCAATATGTCATCTACATAGAGCACTAGGAAGACGACATTACTCCCACTAACCTTTCTGTAAACACAAGGTTCATCCTCGTTCTTGATAAATCCGTTACTCTTAACGACTTCATCAAAACGTATATTCAACTCCTTGATGCTTGCTTTAGCCCATATATTGACCTTTGTAGTTTGCATACCATATGCTCCTGATCTTTGCTTTCAAAGCCTTCAGGTTGTGTCATGTACACTTCCTCCTTCAAGAACCCATTCAAGAAGGCGGTCTTGACATCCATTTGCCAAATTTCATAGTCGTGGTATGCTGCTATTGCAAGCATGATCCTAATAGATTTGATCATGGCAACTGGTGAAAAAGTTTCATCATAGTCAACTCCTTGTCTTTGACGATACCCTTTCGCCACCAACCTAGTTTTGTAGGTCTGAACGTTGCCATCTGCATCAGTCTTTCTTTTAAAGACCCATTTATTACCAATAGGAACTATTCCTTGTGGTTTAGGAACCAAGGTCCATACCTTGTTCTGATACATCGAATCCATTTCAGATTCCATGGCTTCAAGCCATTTTGAGGAGTCAACATCTTTGACCGCCTCCTCGTAGTTACTTGGTTCATCATCCTCAACAGTTTGCTGATTCTCAATCACAAACCCGTACCTTTCAGGTGGATGGATGACCCTCGTAGATCTACGGAGTTGTGTGTTTACTTCTCCATTGGAGAACGTCGCCTGCGGAGCAGACTCGGGTTCCTCAATCTGTTCTTGTGGATCTTGCACTTCTTCAAGATCAATCTTACTCCCACTGCCTCCTTGAGAGATCAAATCCTTCTCAAGGAATTCAGCATTCTTTGACACAAACACTTTGTGTTCTTCCATGGAGTAGAAGTAGTATCCCTTAGTACCTTTAGGATACCCCACAAATAGACATTTAGTACTCTTAGCACTAAGCTTGTCTGATGTCAACGCTTTGACATAAGCTGGCGATCCCCATACCCTGAGGTAACTCAGGTTGGGTCTCTTACCACTCCATATCTCATATGGTGTGGTCTGAACAGATTTAGACGGTACCCTATTTAGAAGGTATGCCGCTGTGTCTAAGGCATATCCCCAAAACGATTTTGGAAGTTGAGTCTCACTCATCATAGACCTAACCATGTCTAACAAGGTCCTGTTTCTCCTTTCGGAGACACCGCTTTGGTGTGGTGTGTAAGGAGCGGTAAATTGTGAGAGAATTCCATTTTCTCTCAGATAACCCTGAAACTCGTGGCTCAAATATTCACCACCACGATCTGATCGTAATGTCTTAATCATCTTGCCACGCTGTTTCTCCACCTCATTCCTAAACTCTTTGAACTTTTCAAAAGCTTCAGATTTATATCTCATTAGGTATATATACCCAAATCTTGATTTGTCATCTGTAAAGGTAATGAAATAAGAATATCCACCTCTAGCCTCAATAGACATTGGGCCACATACATCAGTATGAATGAGTTCTAATAACTCACTAGCCCTATGACTCTCAAGCCCTTTGGGCTTTTGTTGAATCATTTTCCCAGCTAGACAAGATTCACACTGTCCATAGGATTCCAAATCCATGGAGTCCAGGTATCCATCTCTATGCATCCTAGACAATCTTGTTTCATTTATGTGCCCTAGTCTACAGTGCCAAAGATAAGATTGATTATCCGTCCTAGGTCGTTTCATATCTATATTGAGCACTTCATTTCCCATCTCCAACACATACAATCCATTTATTAAAGAAGCAGTACCGTAAACCATATCATTCAAAATGATAGAAAAAGTACCATTCCTAATACTGAAAGTATATCCATCTTGTTCTAAACAAGAAATTGAAATAATGTTTCTAGAAATTTGCGGAACATAAAGACAATTATTCAAATGCAATAAAAGGCCCGTAGGCAAAATAAGGTCAGCATCTCCAACTGAATGAGCAGCAACTCTTGCTCCATTACCAACGCGGAGATCCACCTCGTTTTTATCCAATCTCCTTGGGCTCCTAAGTACCTGCAACATATTGCAGATATGAGAACCACATCCGGTATCCAATACCCATGAGGATGGATTAGCATAAGAATAATTTATCTCAATCATGATAATACCTGAGGCAGAAGCATCACCATGCTTCTTGTCCTTCACATTGTTCAGGTAGTCTGGACAATTCCTCTTCCAGTGGCCTTTCTTGCCACAATGGAAGCACTCAGCATCACCCTTGTCCTTAGGTGCCTTCTTACCCTTCTTCTTGCCCTTCTTCTTCTTGGATTTTCCTTTGGGCTTAAGGGGGTCACCTTTTGCAGGCTCCTTACCCTTTCCCTTGGCCTTGCTAGGCCCACCAATCAAAAGAGCCTGTGTCCTATCCTTCTTGATAGACACTTCAGCTGTTGTTAACATGCTTAACAACTCAGGCAAGCTCACTTGCATCCCATGCATATTGTAATTCATGATGAATTGACTGAAGGAAGGTGGAAGTGAGGTGAGGACTAAGTCATTACTTAGCTCGGCATCCATGATGAAGCCTAGGTTTCCTAGCTTCTCAATCAGCCCGATCATCTTGAGAACATGGCTGCCAACAGACATGCTCTCAGTCATCCTACAAGAGAACAGTTCTCTTGAGGCCTCGTACCTCTCATGCCTGCCTTTAATATCATACAACTCCTTGAGATGTACGATAATAGAGGGAGCATCCATATGCTCATGCTGCTTTTGCAGTTCAGGCGACATGGATGCCAACATGATGCATACTGCCATCACATTGTCATCCAAGTGCTGTTGATGGGTTACGAAATCAAATTCCGCAAACCCTTCTTCCCCTTCCCGTGGAGCTACGGGTATTACAACATCTAAAACGTAGGCAATCTTTTCGGCCCTTAGAACTATTCTTAGGTTCCGATACCAGTCCATAAAATTCGAACCGGTCAGTTTATTCGTATCGAGTATTGAACGCAGTGACAGTGGATTAGTCATACTATAAGCTGAAAAGGATGTAAAGATAGTTTTAGTTAATATATGGTTATGTAGTTAAAAGCAAATCATTAAAGACTTGAAATAATTTGCCCCTCCCACTATTTTATCTAAGTCAATGACCCTTTTTTTTGACTTAGGGTTAATCTACTTTAGATTTTACCTTAGTGGGATTAAGAGTGCGATTATTTATTTTAACCTCCGTCTGAGACCGCAAGATTAATTTAAATAAAGGGTTGATCTTTATCAACAATATCTCATACCCTCTCTTAACATTAGGTTGACAACTCTTTGTCACTTAGTGGTGCATCTCATGCAACCAACCTAGCACCATTACCCTAAGCACATAAGCCCGGCTGTGCCTGCAACTTATGTCTTAGTTAAGCATTAAACCAGCACCCTAAGTGTCTTACACTTCAAACACTACTCTAGCCCAACGAAATAGTGGGTCCCAACTGAGTTGTGGAGCACCACTATGTAGAAGAGTTTTGAGTAGCATTGGTGGTGGGAGGTAATCATATGCTTAATTATTTATTCCTTTTAAGGGTTCCTTTTATCTTGGGGTTAATTAGGTCCCATCAAACGCATATTGTAAGTTATCATGCTAGTCGTTACCTATGTCAAACATCTATCGGTATACACTAGTCGTTATTGGACAAACATAATAACCATACAAACGCGGTTTGCCCAATTTATGCATACTAGACGTTCTAATCATACATGCATATAAACAATTTATATTGAGATAGCCATGGTGCTCGCGCTTTTGTCCTTTTTGCTTCTTCAAGCAACGGCCGCTTGTCGTCTATACGCCACTAGCCTATTTCTCTAATTACAAATAATTAAAGAAACTCCATAACATTTTGGAGGAACAAAATTACAAAATTTAAATTACAAATACACTTGTAAATTAAAATGCGCGATTACACATAAATTTAAAATTCAAAAAAATTCAAATCCGGGCACCATGACCATCCCCTTCCTGTTTGTACCTGAAAAGTTCAAAACTTGCAAACACAAACATTATATTATCACATAACATTTTCACATGTATTTTGACATTTAACATTTAAACATCAAAATAACATCAAGATTCATAATCTTAAATTTCTCATTGGCCGAATTTAAAAACAATTTCAATTCAAATTTTGTTAATTCTTTCTCAAAGAAAACAAAATTAAACCATGCATGTAGCCATAAATCTCCACATGGCCGAATCATATAGGTGACTATATGATAAATTTTGTCTCAAAATTTCATGCATATAAACATGACACAATTCATGGAGAAAAATAAGAAATCATTCAAGGCAATCTTAGTACCCTCCATGGCCGAATCTTCCCTTTCAAAAAGGGTGTTCCTTTTAAAACTTTCATAAAAAAAAGAAACTAAACCATGATGCATAATGTTTTATGAACACAGAATCAAATTTTCATGTTCATAAAAACAAAAACTTTAACACTTTAAAGGATTTGTGATTCAAAATCCACATGCAGAATTTAAACTTTAACCCTTTAAAGATTTTTGACCGTGAAAGACTCTTTTCACAAACAAGGTACCATCACCCGTCGATGGTAAAGCAACCAGGCTCTGATACCACTTGAAAGTAAACTGGCCTTTGAAGGCCGATGCATGTAAGGTGTAAAACAAAAATTTTACTGCGGAACATACATGCACACATAGGTTCATGCTTTAAGACAGCATGATGTTACCTTGTTTTGGCCTGATCAGTCAGGGAGATCAGATGTCAGGCTTGAAGGGTTCAAACCCTCTAATGGTGATCCACACCACCGTTCGTCAATGATGCAAGAACCCTTTCTTGAAAGCCACCAGATGAACACCACGGTGAGGCTTGCTATGCGCACAAGTGGTGAAGGTGGAGGCCAGGTATTCTGTTTGGAAAGGTGTACTGAGCTACCCTACAGAATGGTGCATAGATGGAGGAGAGTTGGCTAGGTTTTTCACTAAACCCTAAGGTGAGGAACAAGTCATATTTATGCGCACACTTGGGAGAGGAGGAGGGAATTCAATCATTCAAAATGAAAAACAAACTTTCAAACTTCTTTGAAAGTTGCGCATGGAACAGTGTGATAAGGTGGAGCTGTTGCAAAACTAACTTTGCCAACAACCTCCAATCTTATCCACATGAATTTAAATTCAAATTAATTTAAACTTAAATTCATAAACTATCATATAGTATATAGTTCTTATGCGCATAATTCAGCCCTAGAAAGGGTCCAAATACATTGAGTAGTTGCATTCAAAATTTGAATCAACTCACCCATTGATTCCCTCAACCACCAAATCTGAATGGAGGTTTGTTTTAAGTGATAAGATAACACTCTTATCACCTAAAAGTTGCGCACCAAACAGCCAAGGGAGTGCCTCCAAAGATCCTACTTGATCCAAGGAATATGCTCCAATAAGATCCTGTCTTATCCTTTTGTTATGAAACAACTTTTCAAAACCAATTCAAATTCGAATTCGAACACTTGAATTCAAACGTTCAAACATTCAAATTCAAAATTCAAAATTCAAAATTTCAAATTTCAAATTCAAAATTCGAATTTCAAAATTCAAATTCAAATTCAAATTTCAAAATTCAAATTTCAAATTTCAAATTTCAAAAAAATTCGAATTTCGAAATTCAAATTCTAAATTCAAATTTCAAAATTCAAATTTCAAATTCAAAATTCAAAATTCAAATATTTGATTATTAATTTAACTAATTAAATTAATTAGTAATGGCTTGGACTATCCAAGCCCATTACTAAACTCCATGCACCACCCACCCATTTAGGTGGGCTTCCAAACAGCTTCTTGGGCTAATAACATTATTAGGCCCAATACCTTTAAAGCTAGTCCACCATGACTACAAGGTGTTAGTGTGTGACCCATTAGGTCCAACTTAGCTACTGACATAACTGGGCTTGGGCCCAACAAGCCCACAACCCAATTAATGACAACACAGAGCACTAGCAATGCTTTGTTGCCCCAGAACTAGTCAGATTAATGACTTGATCAACCTATTGCACATATTTGGTTACCGTATGTATTTCCCTTCGTCTCGGTTATCTTCCCATTAACCTAGGGTAAGGAAATGTATCAACCCCTGCGGTTTAGGGTAAGCTTTATTCGAAATAGGGAATCTTCAATTTACTGACTCTAAAGGCAGATCATCTCATGATCTCTTTTACTATGCATAGATTCCCGAGTCCCTGTAAATGTCATCCCGATTTCTCCGGTTTACAGATAACCTAATCTCTCACAGAGATTTGACGAATTCCTTCAGCTTATTACCCTAGCCCTGTGCCCTTTAAGGACACGCCCAACAGTATACCTATGAGTCTCCATGTTTCAGGCAGACGAGGTATACAATCAAAACATGCCTTCAAGAACACAGTCTAGGTAATAACTTCTGGTCTAAGGAAAGACATACCCAAACATAAAGAGATTACTCTAATGACACTATCTGTGAGATTTCCTCATAGAGTCTCTTTTTGGGTCTGTTCAGTGCGAGCTATACTCTTATAGATCCACCCACGACTTTAGCTAAGATATCTCCATATCTGCAGCTCATAAGGTCTTTACCTTGTATCCATATACAAGTAGATAAGTCGTACTAGTCTTTACTCGAGATCACTGATCCCCAAACTCAGTGTCTCTAGACTAGGAACATATAATTAGGAATAGACATGCAATATCCTTGAATCCTCATGATCGTGATCTCATCACAGATACTCAAGAGATACCTGTTCTATTCCAAGGGGTTTATCCAGTTCATTCATATAATATTAACAGCAATATCGAGACACAATATGAAACTGAATAAATAGTGCTTACATTTATTTGCGACAAACAAAGTTCTACATCTAGTGTCCTTTATTTAATCAAAAGATTGTCTCTAGGACACCCATATGCTAACACATTTTACTAATTTTTAAGCTGTTTGTCCCCTTCACCATGCACATAGAGGGATATTTCTACCCTGAAGTTTTGGCCTATATTCTTTCCACTTGTACATCTGTTACTTCACAAGTTATTACAAGAATGCTCATCCTGATGCATTATGGGAGTTCATTGCAAATGCTATCTTTTTCTTTTATGTTTAGATTGTGGTAAAGAACTAATTGCTAAACTAGATCATGCTCAATATAGATAAACTTCACAAACAAGTATGGCCAGGCCTTTTCCTTCTTTTATTTATTTATTTATTTAAAAAAGGGCCGACCCAGTTCAAATACTCACTTTGTGAGTGTCTGGGGAAGGGAATACTCTAGGCAGTCCTTCCCCTGCTTTTTGCAGAGAGACTGATTCGAACCCACGACCTGACACACCACGGCAAGCAAGCTTACCGCTGAGCCAAGTCGGCCCTTCTATTTATTTATTTATTTATTTTTATTCCAACAGTGGTTTTGCCTTATAAAGAAAACAAGCTTTTAATTGTTCATTTGTTGGGCAATTTACTAATACTTATTTAAACTTCGAGTATGTTAGGGGCCTTAAGTATACCTATTGAACATCTAGAATAACCAGTTTGATATGGAACCATCTATTTCTTTCGTTACATTTTTGTCTTCTCCTTTGTCTCTTTCTCTCCAAGTCGTTGCTCTCTTCAGACCGCCCCTTTAATTACACCACTTTTGCTTGGTCCCTCTGTGATTCAAATATGAACTTAGAATATATGTTAGACATGGAATGGATCCTCTGATGTCGCATAACCTCATGTGAGATGATCTTAGTTATCCATCCATAAACATATCAATGGTTATCCTTTCTCTTGTCCCTATAAATGTTTTATCTATAGACAATTGAGATCGTCTCACATAAGGTCATGTGATATGAGAGGATCCATTCTCATATTCACAACCTGTGATCCGCAAGAGCGGATGAAGCTGCACAAAGCTCTTACATCTTGTGGCACAAGCGCTTATTAACAGTTTGTTCTTCCTATGTGACAGGGGAATGATGTGGGAACACAATACAGGTCTGGAATATACTATTACACACCTGAACAAAAGAAGGCAGCTCAAGAGTCTTTGGAACTACAACAGGAGAAGTTGAACAGGAAGGTTGTTACTGAGATTCTTCCTGCTAAGAAGTTTTATAGGGCAGAAGAATACCATCAACAGTACCTTGAGAAAGGGGGTCGATTTGGTTACAAGCAATCTGCTTCTAAGGGATGCAATGATCCAATTCGATGCTATGGTTAGATTATTTGTTAAATGGGAATTACCACCGTGGACCTAAATGACCAGTTTAGATGTTGAAAGCGGATAGTTAGTTTTGTTGGCAAGTATTTGTTAATATATCAATAAAGTCACTCTCTACCCACACTCTGTATTGTATTTGTATGTTGAAGATCACCATAAAATCAGTTCTTGAGTTATATGGTGTTTAATGTATGTATAGTTTCGTGGAGTCTTTATACAACCTCCAATTAGTAGCACTTCTTATTTTATTTTTATTTTTTTCGGGGGGTGGTTTGCATGAAAACTTAAAAGAGGTTTTTTTGAATATAGATTAGTCGATATTATGTGTAAAAATTAAATTAATAAACAATTATCGTTATTTAATAAATTGATTTTAAGACTAACATGAATAAAATTTAAGTGGAATCAATTATATCTAACTAATTATGCATTTTATAGAGTTTTTAGTTTGTTCCAGAGAGGATTACTATTTAAGAAGCTCATAGTTTTCCAAATGATGGAAACAATGTTGAATCTTCCTCAGAATCTCGGATAATACAAAAGGAACCGGACATGTTTTTTTAGAATTTCTTAACCATCATCTATTTAAATTGTGTTGTTCACGTTTCATGTTTCTATTTATTAAAATCACCGAATGAAAACATAATGGGTTAGTATCATTATTTGAGTGACATAATTAATAGGTATCTCTGTTGATCACCCCACATTCAGAGAAAGAAAGACATGACATTATATGAGAAAAAACGCATATTCTGACATTTATTAACCATCTCACAATTCCTAACAATAACAATAAATTCAACAATCAAATGCTACAGCAACACATCTGAGAAAAAATAAAAACATTGAGATTAGGCAGGCAGAGATTTATTTGTTCATACGATGATCACGTAATTTGTGGTGATTTTTAGAATAAATTTCAGCCCAAACTTTATTGAAATCTGAACGACACTGACTCCACTCCTCCTGTTTATGCTTCAGTCGAGTCAATATTATAGGGAGCGCATGAGTTGGGTTTTTACGCAATATGTCTATAACTTCATGACCATGGTCACCATATAGACGTTCAATGCACCTTAAATCTTGAACAGTAAAGTGATCTTCAATACGGTTCAGATTCTCCATATTGATCTTATTTTCATTCATGTTATTATATAATTCCTCTGCACGTTTAGCTGCAGAACGCACATGCTCTAATAACATGTCCAACTCAAATCTATCATCTTCACATCTGAACAAGTTCTCTTCGTACTGATTCATATGTTTGAAAGAGTAATCCTCACTTCCTGAAGGCACAGATACCCAGTGATCATTCAATACTTGAGCACCAAGCTCAGTTCTCTGACCAGCTGTAGGAATTGGATAATCAGCAGGTAGAAGCCGGTAGCCAGGAGTGCAACCTTTACAGTCACTAAGGTCAAGTTCTCGAATGGATTTTCCCATGTACTTGTCTCTGTATCTTTCCTTCTCTTTAGCTCCATCCATCTCAAGCTTCTGCTCTTTGTCTTTGTCCTTGTCCTCCAACTTTGTCTTTGATGATCTTGGTAAATGACCATCAGTAGACAATGAACTTTTGCTCATGACAACAGCAAGGAACCCATCAATATTTTCACAATGATCCAGGAAATCATTGAATTCCTCCATAAGATCATGATGTTTTCCAAGTAAATCGGTTACCAAATTTTGCAATTCATCCCTTTCTATTTCTACATTGCTGAAAGTATGAAGGTACTTCAAGAAAGCTTGGTAGTCATCAGGACTACTGTTCAACTTCTCCTTAACTTTCTCACAGAAACTGAATGCTTGACTATACATGTTCTTTAAGGTATCCTTGTCTTCATTAGAAGAAAAGTCTGAAGCCAACCCAAAACCTTGAGCCTTCTTGACAGGTTTCTTTTTCTTTCGAGCATATGGAGCATGCTGTGTAGAAGGTGGTGCGTAAGAATCTGGTAAGAATCTAGTGAACTCCTCAAGCAAATCTCGATGATCCTTAAACAGGGTAGCAACCTCACTATAAACTTCAGTGATGTCCTTACGCTCTTTGTTGTACATATTCAAAATGTCCAAGAACGATTTGTAAACATGCTCATCACTTTGGAATTGTTTCTTCATATTTTTCATAAAACTAATAGCTTCTTCAGATTCAACCGTTTTCTTTGGAGGAGCCTCATCCTCGTCAAGGGTTATCTCATATCCCTTTGGCACGAAAGTGTTAAATCCAAAGATCAAATTATTGTGCCCTTTGAATAGCTCCTTCACCTTTGCTATGACATCAGCCGGGTCAATCCTTTGAGCGTTGAAATCTTTCATGAGCTTAAGGAACATGTAATATTTTTCTCTTTTGTCATGAAACATGTCTTTTACTTCCTTCAAATAGGAATAGGCATCATCGGTAGTCACTGTCTGGGAAGTAGTTGCTCCCCCACCAACACTGCCACGTGAGGAACTACAGGGGCGTTTGAATTGAGAGCCAGAGCCAGCATTAATGTCATCATCCCTTACTTTCTTCATATTTTATCGGTTCTCTAAGGGACAAGAGGAAAAAAAAGTGAATGTTTTAATCGGACAGAACAACAAGTAAGGTAAACAAGAAAAACAAGAAATAGGTTTATTCTTTCTCAAAAACCAATTCAAGAAAAATCACAAAACAAGAAAAACAACAAGTAAGGGTTTGATTAGTTGCGTTGTTCCGTTAGAACGAGGAATTGAATTGAGACAGAAAGAGTGTGAAAAGCGGAGGCGATGGGAACCAATCACAAAAAATAGGTTTCTTCTTTCTCTGTCTCTATAATTCATGTTCAACAATGCCCATATACAAGAACATGATACAGGACCTTGAGAATTCATGATTTTCACATAAGAGCGTACCTTTCTCCACTAGTGCGGAAGAACTTCGATGATGAAAGATTGTTTCTCAGAGTCTTTAGCTTTCCTTGTATCGTCTATGACAGGAATCTGATACAACTTTTATAGGCAGACCACGAAGGAGAGAAATTCTGAGAGATAATCATAATGAGAGACTCACCATTTTTCTCTTTATATAACTGAACCATGTCATCAGTTACGGAGTTTCAAATAATTCCCTGTAACTTCCCATTAATGCGAAACGTCAAAACGTCAATTACCATTAATACGAAACGTCAATTACCATTAGTGCAAAACGTTACCATAATGCAAAACGTCAAAACGTCAATTACCATTAATGTAAAACGTTACCATAATGCAAAACGTCAAAACGTCAATTACCATTAATGCGAAACGTCAATTACCATTAGTGCAAAACGTTACCATAATACAAAACGTCAAAACGTCAATTACCATTAATGTGAAACGTTACCATAATGCAAAACGTCAAAACGTCAATTACCATTAATGCGAAACGTCAATACTTAATGCATAACTATGATTTTTATCATTCATTAGCTGACATAATTCCCATTTTACATAGATGACCATTAAATGTCTTGGGCGGTAGTCCCTTCGTGTCCTGATAAGACATGCAAATATTTCCATCAAAATTCAGGTCCTGATAAAACAGGTGTCAATGATAATCAAAATGCTGAGATGATTGAGAAAACAAGCTTGGTTGAAAAATCACTAAGAAAATATCCATCAACCATCCAATTGCTCTGAGTCATTTAAAGTAGAAGAAGATAAATCTTTTGAAACTCCTTCTGTTGATTACCTTAATGGGAAATTGATGCTCTTTGAGGATGGAAATGTTGCAAAGGATTCAGATTGCATAGTTGAAGTGTTCATATTTAAGGTGTCAAAATTGACACATTAGCGTCAATAGTTCATTCTATATAGTGTAACTGTACAATAATTATGGTGCTAGAACCCTATGTTTAGCAGGATCTCCTCATTGTCAACTTCTCCTACAAAGGTGAAAGATAATAGGAGTAGGGGTGGTAAACGAGCCAGGGGCCTTTGGCTCGGCTCATAAAGGCCTGAGCTCGTTTAATAAAAGCTCGTGTTGGAACCAGGCTTGGACTTGTATAAAAGCTCGTTTAATAAAAAGGCCTCAGGTTCTAATTCAGAAGCTCGGCCTTAGAGCCTCCCAGGCTAGCCTAGTATATAAATATTTATTTATATTTCTTATACTACTTGTAATAACTCTTTCTCTCTCATCAATTTATTTCACCACATTTTATTGGTTTAACAGACTTTTTGAATGATTTTGTTCTATATTATGTTATTTGGATATATATTGAATTTATGTATATTTATGGAATTACTAGTGCTATTCTATATTATCCTTCATCCTCCTTCACACCAACAAACCCACAAAAACTCATTCGTTCCACTGTGCACTGCTTGTTTGTGTCAAATTTTTTTTTATTTTTTTTTTGTTTGCACTTTTTTTATAATGGGATAAGATAATATAACCTTTATCTACCTTCTCTCACTTTTTTTTATTGTAGACTTTGTAAATTATTGCTGCAAATTGGAAGCTAAGGTTTCTATCTGGAAATTGATTTTTTGTGGAATTCTGTTATCTTATTTTTATTCTTTAACATGCTAACAGGCTAAGACAGGCTTCACACAGGCTTTTATTTTTTGTAAATAAACTAAGCCACAGGCTAATATTATATTCGTGACAGGTAACAGGCTAAGGCCAGTCGGACACGTTTAAATACAGGCTTGGCCCGTTAAGATCAAAGCTCGCCTCGGCTCGGCCCGTTAACACCCCTCTATTTATAGTAGGTCTAGTGACTTTGGTCTCTGAGTAAAGCCATATGGGATTTGAGCAAATATTTCTCAATATATGATTTTTTTTATTTATTTCCATGCTATTTTTTGGGGGGTGATATTTATCTTTTTCATTTGCTTATCCTTTTATATGTTTTGCATAACTACCAAATTTTAGCATCTACCTGTGTAAATTCTAAAAAGTTTGAAAATTATCTAGTGTCAAAGAATTGGCTAGCCTCAATGTAGCTCTGCTAGTGCCCTTAATGGAGGAGTGAAGTATAAAAAGGAACTTTATCCTTTAATGAGGTGATAGGTTAGGCCTCCTAAATCGGCCCAATATGACATCTAAAACAAAGCACTTTGATTTTTATTTTTATTTTTTATTTTATTTTTTTGAGTTACCCAACCCTTAATTATCTCTTTGAGGCGAGTTGGCTCCCCCGGTTTCCCCACGACTTTGTTGAGTTTTCTGTAGTCCATACAGATCCTCCAACCAGTAACAGCCCTAGTGGGTATTAATTCTTTTTTTTTTCATTTTCCACAACAGTGATTCCACCCTTTTTAGGGACACACTGCACTGGGCTGACCCAATTACTGTCAGAAACGGGATATATGATCCCAGCATCCAGCCACTTAATAATCTCTTTTTTTACTACCTCCTTCATAATTGGGTTAAGTCTCCTTTGTTGTTCTCTGGAGCTGCTGGTTGGGTCAGTGAAAAGGATTTTATGCATGCAATAAGAAGGATTAATGCCTTTTATGTCTGCTAAAGACCAACCTATAGCTTTCTTAAAAAATTTTAAAATAACCAACAGTTGTTCTTCCTCAGAAACAGTGAGCAGGTTGGACACTATAAAAGGCAAAGTGTCTTTTTCTCCTAAATAAGCATACCTAAGATGATTAGGCAGAGGCTTGAGCTCTAACACAGGTGGTTCTTCAATTGAGGGTTTGGGAATCTTTAACCCTCTCTTGGCAAGTTCTAAGGACTCAAAATTTTTATTTTTCCAAACCACATCAGTTCTGGAATTTAACCATTTAACAACTTCCTCTTAATCAGCTTGACTGATTTCAAGATCTCCAAAACCTGAATTTTGTGCAGAGTCTAATGCAGATTCTTGTATGAATTTATCCTTGACCACATAGTCAATGATGTCCAGCCTAGCACACTCCTCAATATCCCTTGGATATTTCATGGCCTTCAGGATATTAAACTTAACTTGCTCTCCATTCACATTCATTGCTAATTCCCCCTCTTTAACATCTATAACAGCCCCACCAGTGGCTAAGAAAGCCCTTCCCAAAATAATTGGAACCTCTCGGTCTTCCTCATAGTCCAAAATAATAAAGTCAGCAGGTAGAATGAATTTATCTACCTTCACCAAGACATTCTCAACTTTCCCTTCAGGATAAACTAGGGACCTATTAGCCAACTGTAAAATGACAGTGGTGGGGTTAGGTTCTCCTACCTTCAGCTTTTTGTACACACTCAAAGGCATTAAATTGATACTAGCACCTAAATCACACAATGCCCTGCCTATGTAATGGTCTCCTATGGTACATGGGATTGTAAAACTTCCTGGATCTCCTAGTTTAGGAGGTATCTTGCTAAGCAGATATTGACTGCTCTCTTGTGTAAGAGCAACAGGCTCAATCTCTTCTAGCCTCCTTTTTTCTTGAAAGAATTTCTTTCATGAATTTCACATAAGTGGGCATTTGTTCTAATGCATCCACAAATGGAATGTTGACATGCAACTGTTTCAGGAGGTCTAGAAATTTCCAAAACTGAGTGTCTTGCTTCTGTTTTTGCAACCTTTGAGGAAAGGGTGGTGGAGGTCTTTTTGAGACAAATGGGGTTTCAACATTTGACTTAGGTGATTGATCCTTCTGAATGGATTTTTCCATTAGAATATTCCCTAAAGATGGTTCTGGTTGAGTCTGAATCATTGGTTCGACCAGAATAGGTACAGGATCAATAGGTACAGTTCCTTGAAAGCTGTCCTGGACAACATTTGGTTGAACAGGTTCAGAAGTCAATTCTTTTCCTTGCTGAGATTTTTCAGCTTCTCTTTTTTTTAATGTGGAAGGTCTAACCACAGCTTCTGGTTGATTTACAGATCTACCATTCCTAAGTTCTATCATGTGACATTGTTCCTTATTTTTCTTAGGCTCTTCAGTGCTACTAGGCAAAGCACCAAGGGGTCTGCTATTCAAAGTGTTTGCTAAATGACCTAATTGAGACTCTAAATTCCTCAAAGATGCAGGGATACTTTGCACTACAGCTTCCAAGCTGTTTTGCTTAGTCTCATTCTTTGCTAAATATTCCCTCAATAATGCTTCCAAGGAAGAGGTTGAAGATGGAATGATTTCACCAGTTTGGGATTGAGGGAATGGGACTGAAGTTTAAGCAAGAGATGGCCTGTGCATTTGTTAGAAATTTTGAGGAGGAAAGGGTGGTCTGGATGGGACATTAGAAGTCCCGGCTTGCTGCCCTTGCCCTTGAAAGTATTGGGGCTGTTGGTTTTGCCTCCAACCTTGATTAAAATTATTAGAAAAATTGTTTTGGTTCCTATTTTGGTTCCCCACATAGTATACAGATTCAGGATTGGATGGGCAGTTTTCAAACATATGAAGCCCTCCACAGAAAACACAAGTCTCGCCTGTGTTCACTGCATTGACTTGGGGTATTGGACTTTGAGGCTGGGACAATCTTGCCTCAATGGCTTGACCCTGATTTTTCACTAAAGTTGTTAGTGCATCAAGCTTGGCTGAGAGAACAGTTACAGTGTCTATCTCATGTAAACCAGCCACTTTTCTTGACTGATTTCTATCTTCAGGCCATTGAGCATAATTTTGAGTCATTTGTTCCAATAACTCATGAGCTTGGTTAAAAGACATTGACATAAACATGCCATTAGCAGCAGAATTTGCTAAGGCTATGTTTTGGGTGTTTAGGCTGTTGTAAAAAGTTTGCAACACTGCCCAAGGTGGCAAGCCATGGTTAGGACACTGCTTAAGAAGGATTTTAAACCTCTCCCACACATCTACAAGGGTCTCACCATCTTTTTGCATGAAATTGGTGATGTCACATCTGATTTGCACTATCTTGTTAGAAGGGAAAAATTTCATAATAAATTTTTCAGCCAGAGAATGTCAATCTGTTATGGAGTTGGATGGAAGGGAGTTCAACCACTCTTTGGCTTTGTCAACCAGTGAGTGAAGGAAAAGCTTCAATCTCAGCACATCATCCGAGACATTTGGAATCCTAAAAGTGTTAGCCACCTCTAGGAAATTCCTAAGGTGCTTGTGTGGATCATCCATCAAATGTCCATGAACTGCCCCATATTTTGGAGCATGGTGAACATTACAGGTTCAAGCTTAAAGGGCATTCCATTGACAGGTTGGGCAATACTGGGATCTAATTCATCTAAAACTGGTATGATAAAGTCCATCATGGACCTATCATTGTCATTTATGAGCTGATTTTGGATCCTCTCAGGTCCTTCCTCATTTCCCTCTCCTTCATTTTCCATTTCTTCAAACCCAGGGTTTGGAATGTTCCTATTAGCTCTCTGGGCTCTTCTCCTAAGCCTAAAGGTTCTCTCTGGTTCAGGATCAAATGCTGCTAAGAAAGGGTGTGGAGTTGCACTCATGCACCCTTTTTGAACTAAAAAAAAAAAATCTGACAAACTAACAAAACCTAGATTAATAATATATATATATATATATATATATATATATATATTTTACACATGCAAAAAACAAACAAACAAACAAACAAACAAGAACCTGCAAACAGAAAAGTCCCAAACAGTTTATGATCAAACAGATGTATAAGGCAGGAATAACCACGAACAGAATCAAAACTAAAAATAGAAACAACTACTAAATCAGAATTCAAATGACTAAACTAAAAACAGCAAACAGTAACTATGCAGAAATAGCAATCACACATAGAAATCTGATAAAAAAATACTTCGATCCCCGGCAACGGCACCAAAAACTTGTTGGTTCCTTGCTAACAATGTGCAAGTACACGCGCAAGCATACGCGACAACAAGTAATATAGGGCTTTTATGAGTCCCAAATATCGTTCCCACAAGGATCTATTGCATTTTTGACTTGACTAATTAGTAATTGCTAATCAGAACAAAATTTAAAATAAAATCAAATTGAGAATGGATTGGGATTTTTGTTATAAAAAGAAAAAGATTTAAATGCCAAAGAGTTTTTTTATAAAGGAATTAGTAACTAGAAATTTAAGAGAGTTATGGTAAATTGAATGAGAATAATTCTGAAATGTAGAGAACAATTTGTAAAGAAAACAGGTTGAGTTTCGGTTCTCCTTCCTCACAGCCTCCAAATAAGTGCTAAAACAATTTCCTAAAACTAATTCCCATGTGTTGGACCCTTTTCTTTCTGCTTTTAATCTCTTAAAAACATTTTTATCATTTACCAACAATTGCACATCTCTGTGCTAAATGAAGGAACGAACATTAAATCCAACCAACACATCATGGAGGCTGTTCTCATCTCTGAGTAACATCCCTTGAGAATTTTCACTCAAGTCCATGTGTTCAACACAGTTCTGGCTTTAGTCATTTCTCAATGACTAAATCCTAAAATGTTATCCTATAATCAGGCCTTAAAAATAGCATAAGTAAAAAAAATAACACAGCATTGAACAAAATGGGAATCAACATTAAACAACTGAAATTAGCACAAATTCAAGACTGAGGTTCGGGTACCTACACCCAACCTTAAGGAAATTAGCTCATACCCATAAGGGTTAAGCTACAAACAACAACCGAATGTTCAAATTAAAAACTAAAAGTGCAGAAATCAAAGGTGCAGCATGAGTCCTAACAACCGGAAAACCTCACTGCTGCACCAACAAGTTCAGGACCAAAATTAAACATGCATTACAGAATAAAAATAAAAACCAAGAGGCGATGTCTACAGAGAATTCAGAAAAGATAGGTTGCCCTCACATTCACTGTTCTTCCTCTATTTATAGCATCCTTCTCGCACATGCATGGGTTGTGGGCCCTTTCATCGCAGCCTCCACGTCTTGCGTTCCTTGCTGCAGGTCGCCCAAATACCTTTTTGCTCCACGATTTCACAAAGGATCCACCTAACGGTTTCTCTTTCCACAATCGTACTGACCTCCACGTCACTATTCGGTTAGGGTTAAGCTTCTAGAACGATGGTCAAGTGAACCGCTTACCAGACAGGGGTTTTTTTTGCGGTTGGTTCAGAAGAATGGGTTCAGTGGTGGAGTTGTGGCTGTGAGAGATGAAGGGCTATGGAGCGGTTGCGGTTTAGGGCACGAGCAGTGAGAAGAAAGACCAGGGTTCACCAGACTCAGCTGAACGTCTCCCTTAGTTTTGGGATGGGCTCAATTCTTTTGGGCTTTTCTCTTTTTTTAAAAGTCAGCCCAGCCCACTTGCTTCTACTTTCTGTTGCTGATTCTCTTTTTTAATTTGGGCCAAGTTTGCAGCCCACAACTTTCTTGTTTTTTTCTTTCTTTTTGCTTTGCTTGGACAAAATTAATAATTGGGTCATTTTAACATCAACCCACATGTTCTAAGTCACAAATCATGAACTTATCACATGTAATTCAAAATCAAATCCCTACCTGCTTATAGAATATATAGAATACGGCTTTATTGAACAAACGAAAATTACAAAATAATCATGGTTACATAACAATCGTAAGAGGGAAATAACGACAGTAATAAAGGGACTAATCTGTTGCTTAACAATGATTATCAGAAAACATCTTGGGTGAATATGATCAGCTTGAATCACATTGAAGTGTGCTATACATTGATCTTTATCTTGAACTCCACTGCTGTTTTTTTGCAGTAGTGGCATTCTTATCTGTTTCTTTTGGATTTTCTTGGCTTCGGTGGGTGATTTTTTGGTTTTTGGCTACTAAAGCATTCTTATATGTTTCTTTTGAGGTTTTATTGGCTTCGATGAGTGTTTTGTGGTTTCTGGCTAAAAAAAGATTCATCTGTTTTTCTTGTGGTTTTTTGGCTTGGATGGTTGAAATGTGGTTTTTGGCTATAAGAGGATTCATCTGCTTTTCTTGTGGTTTTTTGGCTTGGATGGTTGAAATGTGGTTTCTGGCTATAAGAGGATTTATCTGCTTTTCTTGTGGTTTTTTGGCTTGGATGGTTGAAATGTGGTTTCTGGCTATAAGAGGATTCATCTGCTTTTCTTGTGGTATTTTGGCTTGGATGATTGAAATGTGGTTTCTGGCTATAAGAGGATTCATCTGTTTTACTTGTGGTTTTTTGGCTTGGATGGTTGAAATGCGGTTTCTGGCTATAAGAAGATTCATCTGTTTTACTTGTGGTTTTTTGGCTTGGATGGTTGAAATGTGGTTTCTGGATATAAGAGGATTCATATGCTTTTCTTGTGGATTTTTGGCTTGGATGGCTTGGATGGTTGAAATGTGGTTTCTGGCTATAAGAGGATTCATCTGTTTTACTTGTGGTTTTTTGGCTTGGATGGTTGAAATGTGGTTTCTGGCTATAAGAGGATTCATCTTCTTTTCTTGTGGTTTTTTGACTTGGATGGTTGAAATGTGATTTTTGGCTACTAGAGGAATCATTTGTTTTACTTGTGGTTTTTTGGCTTGGATGGTTGAAATGTGGTTTCTGGCTATAAGAGGATTCATCTGTTTTACTTGTGGTTTTTTGACTTGGATGGTTGAAATGTGGTTTCTGGCTATAAGAGGATTCATCTACTTTTCTTGTGGTTGTTTGGCTTGGATGGTTGAAATGTGATTTTTGGCTACTAGAGGATTCATCTGTTTTACTTGTGGTTTTTTGGCTTTGATGGTTGAAATGTGATTTCTGGCTATAAGAGGATTCATCTGCTTTTCTTGCGTTTTTCTGGCTTGGATGGTTGAAATGTGGTTTCTGGCTACTAGAGGATTCATCTGCTTTTCTTGTGGTTTTTTGGCTTGGATGGTTGAAATGTGGTTTTTGGCTACAAGAGGATTCATTTGTTTTTCTTGTGGTTTTTTGGCTTGGATGGTTGAAAAGTGGGTTGAAAAGTGGTTTTTTACTACAAGAGGATTCATCTGTTTTTCTTGTGATTTTTTGGCTTGGATGGTTGAAACGTGGTTTTTGGCTACAAGAGGACTCATCTGTATTTTTTGTGGTTTTTTGGCTTGGATGGTTAAAAAGTGATTTTTGGCTACAAGAGGATTCATCTGTTTTTCTTGTGGTTTTTTTGGCTTTTCTTGTGGTTTTTTTGGCTTGGATGTCTTCTTCTGATTTTTTGACTTGGATGGTTGGAATGTGGTTTTTGGGTACAAGAGGATTCTTCTCTCTCTTTTTTGCTTTTTTGGCTTGGGAGGGTGATTTGTCGTTTTTGGCTACTTCTGTTTCTTTTGAGTGTGATTTTGCCGAGAGAGAGAGAGATAAAGAGATGAAGAGAAGAGAAGAGAAAAGAAGCGGGGGAGGGGGAAGGGGGATTTGCAATTTTGAGTGTGATTTTGCACACAGAAAGAGAGAGAGATAAAGAGATGAAAAGAAGTGGAGCGGGGAGGGGAGGGGTTTTTTGGCTTTGATGGATGATTTATGGTTTTTGGCTACACAAGCATTCTCATCTGTTTCCTTTGTTTTTATGGTTAAGGGGCTTGGCTGGTGATTAGAGCAGTTTCCCATTGCAAAATATGGTTTTTGCAATTTTGAGTGTGATTTTGCAGAGAGAGAGAGATAAAGAGATGAAGAGAAGAGAAAGGAAGGTTGCAATTTTGAGTGTGGTTTTGCACAGAGAGAGCGAGAGAGATAAAGAGATGAAGAGAGGGGGTTGAGAAGTGAGAGAGAAAAGACTAGGAAGGAGCTGTATGAGAATAAGGAGACAAAAGACAATGACGTGATTGTATTTGTTTTTTGTGTTTTTTTTTTTTCAGATAATTGCAATGAGGTGATGGAATCAATTGTTGTTGAAGTCTGAACTTAAGTTGCCATGTTTGACTACACGCTCAATGTTTATATCTTATTAAACAGAGAAAGTTTGTTTTTTGTTTTTTTCAGATATATAATTGCAATGAGGTGATGGGTTGTTGAAGTATGAACTTGATTATTAATTTGACTAGACGCTCAATGTTAATTTCTTGCTTATTAAACAGAGAAAGTTGGAGAAGAAATATACTCATGTAAAATAAAGATATTACAATATATATAATAACCAATTCAATAACTAGGGGAAAAACGTGTTAAGATAGAAAAACTAAGTTGTATACAATATGGGAATAGTGTTTTTTTCGGAGATAAAAATAATAAATTACTATATTTTTTCATACTTTTTTTTCCTTGAGAGTACCCTAACTTTTGATAAAAATGTTTATTATGAAATAAAAGGAGGGGTTATATTCACAACTCAAATAGTTTACAAATTCTTACAATCATATCTTAACTGTTGATTTCCGTCAATCAACGGTTAAGATTTTCACAAATTAAATTTATTAATTATTAATTCATAATAAATAACGACCATTGATTGGCGGAAATCAACGGTTAAGATATGATTGTAAGAAGTTATAAATGAAAATATGTTTTAAGTATAACATTCTCCTGAAATAAATAATATAATTTTTGCATAAATTACTATATTTTTCAATACTTTTTTTTTTCCTTGAGAGTCCCCTAACTTTTTCTGATGATATATTGGCCTTGTGGTGTAGTTATGGCATAGTTGTTGCCATCGAATTACTTAATTGACAATGTTATAATGAGATAATGAATTTTATCCATTAAAGATAAAAAAATTTCTATAAATAAAAAGTTTAATTCCACACGTGCACAGTAATTTGTTACCGTGGTAATCTCTTCCATAGAAATAGTAGGTTGTCAGATCTCATGTATACTTATAATAATTTGTTTGTATTCAAAACGATTTATAATTAAAATTGTACCATGACCCAGGTTTAAAAAAAAAAAAAACTAAACTAAACTAAACTAAACATAACATGCGTTTAATCTCTTAATAGTTTATGGGATAGGTTATTTTGTCTACTTCCATTTTGCCTACCCTTTCATTATCATTCGATTACAATCTAATCCAACAGTCCATATTTACGAAATAAATAAACCCTTTTTCACCTTTTCTTTCTCCTCAATTCGTCTCACACCCTTTCTCCCTTATCTTCTTTCTCCCTTCCTTTCGTTGACGATCCTTTATTTTTATTTTTATCGTTTGATGGTTTATTCATTTTATTGATACGTTCTAATTTTTTATTTGTTTTGAGGGTTTATGATTACAATTTTCTGATTCATTATATTTGATGGTAATCTGACTGATATGAGATCATATAATAACTTGATTGTCTGGGAATTAAATAAATATTTTTTTATTGTTTATTTTTTCTCATATGTAATATATTGGGATCCTAAAAGTCCTCTTTTTTAAAAAAATATTTTAGTTGTTATTATTAATTATGGTTAGTGATTATGTATTCTACCTTTTGAATTTATGCTGTTATGTTGGTTATTTGTGAAACAGGAAGTGGAGTTGCTGGAATTGTGCTCCCTGGAAAGGTTGTTTGAAGTGCATTAAACAAACCGAATTCAAAGATATACTTTGTGTTCATAAGCATGGAAAAAAATTGATAAATTGAAATTGGGAATATATGTAATCAACCAAAAAAAATCGAAAAACCTTATAAGGTTCGTTGGATTAGTTCTGCGAAAAAATTTGATAAGTTTCAAAAAAAAAAAAAAAAAGAAGCTACACTGCTGTGCGTTCACCTGGCGGAAGACATCAGCAATAAAGGTGGCAAAAAAAATAGGTATATCGGGAAGGAAGAGAGAAAGGAGAGGAGAGGTGTAACAGACCGTGTTAACCCGGTTTGTTAATATATTATCGTATTAAGCCAAGCTTAATTAAAATGCGGAATAACTTTTTCTTTAATTCAATTATGACGTCATTAACCTTAGCCAACTTGATTACTTAATCAATTTCATCAAATACTGCCTGTATGTAAATTGCAAGACAACTACTGAAATACCTCATATACAAATATAAAGTGAGTATCTAAGTCACAGGACTACAACACATAGCCTGAACCGAAATCCTAATACTTTAATACAACTTTAATTTAAACAAGACATACTCAAGTCTATGTGGCATGGACAAACCCCATGCTCACCAAATAAGGAAACAATGCCCTACATCAGTCTCAACAGACAATATCATAATAATAGCGGAAAACATAAACAACAGTCAATATCCATCATCCAACATGTCAGCATATCACAGAATATCTAACTCAGCTCTGGCCTCCTGCCACCTGATTCCTCAACATTACTTGAACCTGAAATAAGCGTCCCCAAATGTGGGGTGAGATCTCTAAACGAGAAATCTCAGTAAGACAAGGGTCCTTAAGGATCTTCCACCCCAAGCTCACTTACATGTGCAATATAAGTTCTAAAAGCAGTATTTCCAATATTAGTTCCAAAAGTATGCAGTGCAACAGATATTCGTGCCATGTGTGTTTATATTATCTACTGGCCAGAGAAATGTAAGAATACTTCTAAACCCACATGAGTACAAGGAACACCGCTTGCACCTCACCCACAGCCTCACCATATCGTATGTACTACATACTCAGACTTACCGTAAAGGTGGACACCACATTGCATATCATAAAAGCATATTGCATAAAATAACTCAACAGCATTTCCAAATATTAAAAGCATGTAACACAGCATGCATAAATCACATCCCCATGGGACATGGTGGAACCACAACATGGCTAAACCGAGGACACGAAAGTTTACCTTGCAAGCAATCAATCCAAGCCAAGAGTCCAGCCACTCTCACAGCCTAAACACAGCAGTATCACAATCTGTTATGGACCAATAATATATTATTAATTATGCATCACAAGCATACAACTTAAAGACTACGCTTTTCCTTTACGTTTTACGTCTTAAGGCTTCCAACAAAGCCATAAGCCCTTAATCACATAATTCTGACTTAGTTCATTAATTACAGACGTCCAACTTAATCTAGGGTCCACAAACCCTAACATCATCTCTGCATGAACAGTACCTCACTGTTCTACGAAATCCCATAATATCCGGATATTCCTTGGGGACATATCCGGATATGCAATATCCGGATATCACACTGACCATATCCGGATATTCAATATCCGGATATCCGGATGCCCATATCCGGATATCAATATTCGGATACCATATCCGGATATCAATATCCGGATATCTGTTCGAAAAATATCCGAATATTTCACGACAGAATGCCATTCTGCATTTTCGTGAATATCCAGTCCAAAGGATCCAACTTTAACCGATTAAAGACACTTAAACATGCATTTCTAGGTGTGTTTAACCTTCCCCACCCTTAAGTTATCAACTTAGTTCAATACATGCATCAAGGTTCCATTTTTTAAGCATTAACACTCATGATCATGGTTGGTATAACTCACCAAAGCTCAAAAATAGAGGAATGAGCACTCTTGGAGCTCACCAACAACTCCTCAAACTCAGACCAAGTGGGAGCACGAAAATGGCACCTCCAAGGTGGGTTCTTGCACCACAAGATGACTCACAATTTTTTATGAAGAGAAAGAGGAAGGAATCAAGCAAAAGATGAAGACTTGACCCTCAAATGGTGAGGAAAGGCAATGGAGCAGCACTCAGCAGCTAACCAGCCCAATTTCACGTAGGAATTGTTGCTGCCTAGGGTTTTGTGCCCTTAATGGTAGTATATATAACCCCAAGGCCACTTAACGTGCAGTATTAGCATTAATAGCTATGCAAAATATCTTGATCTCAAACTTTGGAATCTTAACCTACTCATTTTTCTAAGATTTTTCATATTTTTATTTTATTTTTCGGAGCACCTTTCCGGTACTCGCTTTTCCATAGCCAGTATCATTTCTGGCATCAGTTCTCATTATTTTGACTTGAAACTCGTTTTACAAGTCCTACATATTATCCTAGTAATTATCATCCATTTATTATAATTTTCTGGGATACTTTTTCGGTACGCATTTATACCGACTAGCAGAACCGGTATCTGCACTTTTCTTCCGAAATGCTACTTTCAGCGTTCTTACTCACTTACTATAATTATTTAAGCCAAATGATCATTATTAAGGTCAATCATGGAATCATTTACTAATTTATCATAATTAAATCATTAATTACCTTAATTAGCGGTGCAGGTTTTTACATTCACCCCACCTTTTTAAAGATTTTGTCCTCAAAATCAGAAACATACCTGTCTCGAAAGTCGGGATACTTCCGGAGAAGCTCGTCCTCTCGCTCCCATGTGCACTCCTCGGGACTACGCCCAGTCCATTGCACTTTGACCATCGGAATAGTCTTGCTTCTAAGCTGCTTCTCGCCTCGGTTGAGAATCTTGAGTGGTCTGACGGGAGTCTTTAGGTTCTCCCGAACCTCCACATCATCAGGTTGCACAACGTGCGAAGGATCCGCTATGTACCTCCGAAGCTGAGACACGTGAAACACGTCGTGGATGTTGGCTAAGTTTGGAGGTAAGCCAAGTCGATAGGCAACAGGTCCTACTCTACCAAGGATCTGGTAGGGCCCAATAAATCGCTGGCTCAACTTCCTCACTCCGAGAGCTCGTCCAACACCGGTGACGGGTGAAAGTCTCGCAAACACGTTCTCACCCTCACTGAACTCCAGTGGACGATGCTTGACATCGTAGTAGCTCTTCTGGCGATTCTGCGCCTGCTTCATCTTTTCCCTGATCATCTGGATCTGCTGGGTAGTATCTTGGAAAAAGTCCAAGCCAAATAGCTCTTGGTCTCCAACCTCAGACCAGCAAGTAGGAGTCTGACACCTCCTACCATACAGCGCCTCGTAGGGTGCCATGCCCAGGCTACCATAAAAACTGTTGTTGTATGAAAATTCTACCAACGGAAGATACCTATCCCATACTGAACCCTGCTCCAACATGCAAGCCCTCAACATGTCCTCCAATGTCTGGATGGTCTGCTCAGTCTGTCCGTTAGTCTGAGGGTGATAGGCGGTACTCAATCTCAGCTGTGTACCAAAAGCTCCCTGCAGCGCCTCCCAGAACCGAGATGTGAACTTCGGGTCCCTATCACTGATGATACTCTCGGGCACCCCGTGAAGCCTCACAATCTCGCGGACATATAGCTTGGCCAACTGCTCTGTAGTAAAGCTCACCTTCACTGGAAGAAAATGGGCAGACTTGGTCAATCTGTCCACAATGACCTAGATAGAGTCACAACCATCCTGAGTCTTCGTCAATCCCACCACGAAGTCCATGGAAATACTCTCTCACTTCCACTGTGGAATCTCAAGAGGTTGAAGCTTACCAGACGGTTTCTGGTGCTCAATCTTCACTTTTTGACATATAAGGCACTTGGACACGTAGACCGCTATGTCCTTCTTCATGCCCGGCCACCAAAAATTTCTTTTTAAGTCCTGGTACATTTTTGTAGCACCAGGGTGGATGGTAAACTGGCCCTTATGAGCCTCTGTCATAACCTCCTCAGTCAATGGCCCTCGAGGGATCACAACCCTCTTCTGAAACAGCAGCAAACTATCATCATTCCAAGATACATCATCTTGGTTTTTCACATAATCAAGGCACTCTCTTTGCACTTGCGCCTCTTTAATATTTTCCATCAACTCATTAATCACTTCCGATGTTTCCATCTCGAGCAGTGCGCCCCCAAATAAGGAGTTCACTCTTAAGTCTCTGAACTTTTCAATTACATTATAGTCGCTCATCATCAAGCTGGATAAGCTCACGGATTTCTGGCTCAAAGCATCGGCTACCACATTGGCCTTGCCAGGATGGTACCTCAACTCAAAGTCGTAGTCCTTCAAGAACTCCATCCATCGCCCTTGTCTCATGTTCAACTCCTTCTGGTCAAATAGATATTTCAGACTCTTGTGGTCATTGAATACAGCAAACTTCATGCCATACAGATAATGCCTCCAAATCTTGAAAGCAAAAACAATAGCTGCCAACTCCAAGTCGTGAGTCGGGTAGTTCTCCTCATGAGGTTTCAACTGTCTTGTAGCATAAGCAACAGCTTTCCCTTTCTGCATCAACACACAGCCTAGCCCCTTACCAGAGGCATCACAATAAAGCTTAAACTGCTCCGCAGGATCAGGAAGGACTAACACAGGAGCAGTAGTCAGTCTCTCCTTCGACTCCTGGAAGCACTCCTCACACTCATGTGTCCACACGAATGGAGTCTCCTTTCGGGTAAGGCGAGTCATCGGTAACACCAACTTGGAGAATCCCTCAATGAACCTCCTGTAGTACCCAGCCAGACCTAAGAAGCTTCTCACTTCTGTAACCGTCTTGCGTCTTTCCCAATGCATCACGGCCTCAATCTTGTTAGGATCAACTGCAACTCCATCAGCGGAAATCACATGACCCAAAAATTTCACCGACTTGAGCCAAAACTCACATTTCGACGGCTTTGCATAAACCTTTTCTCTTTCAACACTTGCAACACAATCTTCAAGTGCTTAGTATGCTCCTCCTCTGTCTTGGAGTAAATCAAAATGTCATCAATGAAGACGATCACAAACTGATCCAGGTACGGCTGGAAGATCCTGTTCATGTAGTCCATGAACACTGCAAGTGCATTGGTGAGTCCAAACGGGATCACCAAGTACTCATAATGACCGTACCTCGAGCGAAACGCTGTCTTTGGGACATCCTCCGGTTTAACCCGTATCTGATGGTATCCGGACCAGAGATCAATCTTTGAATACACGCAAGCACCCCTGAGCTGATCCAACAAATCATCAATACGTGGAAGGGGATACGTGTTCTTGATTGTCACCTTGTTCAACTGCCTGTAGTCGGTGCACAATCGCATAGTCCCATCTTTCTTTTTCACAAATATGACCGGTGCTCCCCAAGGAGATACACTCGGCCGAATGAAGTCTTTCGCCGAAAGATCCTCAATATGCTTCTTCAGCTCTGCCAACTCCGGTGGCGACATCCGATATGGAGCTAGCGAAATAGGCCCCACACCAGGCAATAAGTCAATGGAGAACCCTATTTCCCTCTGCGGTGGAAACTCAAGAATCTCCTCGGGAAACACCTCGAGGAATCCCCTCACCACAGGAATGCCAGTGAGATCCTCCTGTGTCCCACTCACCAAACCTCCCAACATGACATAGCCAAATGCCCCTGCTCTCAAGGCCCTCCTCGCCTGCAGGACTGAAATGAACGGTGAGGAACTGGCTGTGGACCCACCCGGAGACATCACCACTCTCTTGGCACAGCAATCAATCAATGCACACTTTCTGGACAGTCAATCCATGCCCAGAATAATCTCCAAGTTGGCCATCGGCAATCCTATCAGATCTACCGAGAAGTCACGGCCATCCCACTGAAACGCTACATCGCGATGGACAGTGGAGGTCAAACATTTTTCTCCGGTGGTGGTTGTCACATGCATCGGTGGAGAAAGCACAGCACTGGGCAACTCAAGCCCCACAGCAATAGGGGTCGCAACAAATGAATGCGTTGCCCCAGAATCAAAAAGTACATCAACAGCTGAACCTCCAATGGTAACAGTACCTCTGACCAGGTTCGGAGCTCTGTCCGACTGCTGACGATCAAGGGTGTACACACGCCCAGTAGTAGGTGGCACTGCTGGTGCCCCTGTAGGAACCATCTGCAGGGGAACTGCCTGCACTGCAGCAGCTCTCGCCATCGGTCAATCTTTGGAATAGTGGCCCTCCTTGCCACACTGGAAGCATATGAACTAGCCTGTAGCACACGGCCCAAAATGTGACTTCCCGCATCCCGAGCATCTGGGAGCAGGAGGTCTCGCTGAACTCCCCTGAGCAGAAGTCTTCTTAAACTGATTTGGCGCTTGTTTAGCCGCCAACTGTTTTCCCTTGCCCTTGTTCCCGAACTTCCTGTCTCTTCAGGAAGTGGAACCACCAGTACCCTGTGGCACCTCAATCTTGGCCTTCTTGGCCAGACTCGCACCGCAGTAGTCCTAAATATCACGACACTGTTGTACCAAAGCCCTGAAGTCTCTCGAAGCAGAACCAGCAAGGTGCCCAGCAATGTCATCATTAAGTCCCCTACGGAACTTAGTAGCTAGAAAAATAGGAGTCGGCCTCGTCATACGGAAATGAACAAACTTGTCCAGCTCATTAAACTTGGCCAGGTACTCGTGAACAGACAACGAGCCCTGCACCAACCTATCAAACTCTCACTGCTTCCTCTCCTGAGCATCATAAGGAAAGTACCGACCCAAGAAGCAGTCCTCAAAGAATAGCCATGTCATCACATGCCCCTGCATCTCGAACACCTGAGAGGAGTTCGTCCACCACTCGTGGGCATCGCCCTCCAGCATGTATGTGGCGAACATCAGCTTTTGCGGCTCTGTACACTGCATCACCCTGAATATCTTGTCCAGGGCCTGGAGCCATCTAGCAGCAGCAATGGGGTCGTAGGACCCATCAAACGTAGGTGGCTTATGCTCGCATAAAGCATTCAGCCGGCGGTCGATCTCATCTCGATCCTCAGCAAAAACAGGAACGGCCTGCATAGCCCCTGTCAAGTGGCTACCCTCACCCATCTGACTCTGGGTGTCCTCTTGTTGACTAGGTGGAGGTGGTGGAGGACAATGGCCAGCAGCAGGACCAGCTCTCAACTCCTCCAACATGACCCTCATCATAGTCATGTTGGCCATCCGGTTCTCCTCCAGAACCTCAGCAATTGCTCTCCTGTTCGCCTATCTAATGGCGTCAAGCATCGCCTGATTTGCCAACCTCGTGGCCTCCTGGTCGGCTAGTCGGGCCGCCTGCATCTCAGCTAATACAGCCAGGATAGGATCTGGTTGATCCTCACTCGTACCCTGGTTCCTCCTTGGTTGCACCATGACTCTGCACAAGTTACACAAAGAATGAGTTGATCAGGCCCACGCCATGTGGTCACATATGCATTATCATAATACACACCGATCAGAGAGAACACAAGATAGACACGCAACGAAACATCCTAAGTTATTGCAATACATACAGGCTTTTCCCTAGAAAGTGCTCTGATACCATAAAATGTAACAGCCCGTGTTAACCCGGTTTGTTAACAAACTATCGTATTAAGCCATGCTTAATTAAAATGCGGAATAACTTTTTCTTTAATTCAATTATGAAGTCATTAACCTTAGCCAACTTGATTACTTAATCAATTTCATAAAATACTTCCTGTATGTAAATTGCAAGACAACTACTGAAATACCTCATATATAAATATAAAGTAAGTATCTAAGTCACAGAACTACAACACATAGCCTGGACCGAAATCCTGATACTTTATACAACTTTAATTTAAACAAGACATACTCAAGTCTATGTGGCATGGACAAACCCCATGCTCACCAAATAAGGCAACAATGCCCAACATCAGTCTCAACAGACAATATCATAATAATAGCGGAAAACATAAACAACAGTCAATATCCAGCATCCAACATGTTAGTATATCACAGAATATCTAACTCAGCTCTGGCCTCCTGCCACCTGAGGCCTCAACATTACCTGAACCTGAAATAAGCGTCCCCAAACGTGAGGTGAGATCTCTAAACAAGAAATCTCAGTAAGACAAGGGGTCCTCAAGGATCTTCCACCCCAAGCTCACTTACATGTGCAATATAAGTTCTAAAAGCAGTATTTCCAATATTAGTTCCAAAAGCATGCAGTGTAACAGATATTCGTGCCATGTGTGTTTATACTATCTACTAGCAAGAGAAATGTAGGAATACATTTAAACCCACATGAGTACAAGGAACACCGCTTGCACCTCACCCACAGCCTCACCATATCGTACGTACTACATACTCAGGCTTACCGTAAAGGTGGACACCAAATTGTATATCATAAAAGCACATTGCATAAAACAGCTCAACAGCATTTCCAAATATCAAAAACATGTAACAGAACATGCATAAAACACATCCCAATGGACATGGTGGAACCACAACATGGCTAAACCGAGGACATGAAAGCTTACCTTGCAAGCAATCATTCCAAGCCAAGAGTCTAGCCACTCTCACAGCCCAAACACAGCAGTATCACAATCTTTCCTTTACGTTTTACGTATTAAGGCTTCCAACAAAGCCATAAGCCCTTAGTCACATGATTCCGACTTAGTTCATTAATTACAGAAGTCCAACTTCCTTAATCTAGGGTCCACAAACCCTAACATCATCTCTGCATGAACAATACCTCACTATTCTGCGAAATCCCAAAATATCCGGATATTCCTCGAGGACATATCCGGATATGAAATATCCGGATATCACACTGACCATATCCGGATATCCAGATGCCCATATCCAGATATTTCACGACAGAATGCCATTCTGCATTTTCGTGAATATCCAGTCCAAAGGATCCAACTTTAACCGATTAAAGACACTTAAACATGCATTTCTAGGTGTGTTTAACCTTCCCCACCCTTAAGTTATCAACTTAGTTCAATACATGCATCAAGGTTCCATTTTTCAAGCATTAACACTCATTATCATGGTTGGTATAACTCACCAAAGCTCAAAAACAGAGGAATGAGCACTCTTGGAGCTCACCAACAGCTCCTCAAACTCAGACCAAGTAGGAGCACGAAAATTGCACCTCCAAGGTGGGTTCTTGCACCACAAGATGACTCCTTGGCACCACCAATGCTAAGTCAAAGGTTCAACCCACTCAAGCTCACCAACTCAGCCCACCACCCTTACACACAGCAGCTGAACACTGCCAAAAGACACTCCTTTCACTCTCACAAGGATGCTGACAAGTGTTTATAAAGAGAAAGAGGAAGGAATTAAGCAAAAGATGAAGACTTGACCCTCAAATGGTGAGGAAAGGCAATGGAGCAGCACTCAGCAGCTAACCAGCCCAATTTCACGTAGGAATTGTTGCTGCCTAGGGTTTTGTGCCCTTAATGGTAGTATATATAGCCCCAAGGCCACTTAACGCGCAGTATTAGCATTAATAGCTACGCAAAAGATCTTGATCCCAAACTTTGAAATCTTAACCTACTCATTTTTCTAATATTTTTCATATTTTTATTTTATTTTTCGGAGCACCTTTCCGGTACGCGCTTTTCCATAGCCAGTATCAGTTCATTATTATAATTTTATTATTCCATGCACTTATTTTTTTCCGGTACGCATTTATACCGACTAGCAGAACCGGTATCTGCACTTTTCTTCCGAAAAGTGACTTTCAACGTTCTTACTCACTTACTATAATTATTTAAGTCAAATGATAATTATTAAGGTCAATTATGGAATTATTTCCTAATTTATCATAATTAAATCATTAATTACCTTAATTAGTGGTGCAGGTTCTTACAAGAGGAGAGAGAAAGGATGTGGGAGGAATTGAGGAGAAAGAAAAAGAGAAAAATTGTTTATTTTATTTCACAAATATGGACCGTTGGGTTAGATTGTAATCGCACGGTAATGAAAGGGGTAGGCAAATGTAGGTAAAATTGGAGTAGGTAGAATAACTAATCCCATAGTTTATTAGGTTATAATTTGGCAATTTTTATGCATCACATGCAAACTTTTTTTCTTTTCATTTCTTTCTAAGAGCCATACGATTCATAAGTTGGTTCATGGTGGAAATTCGGGTCAACACGATACGATCCGAATTCGACACGATACGGATACACTTAACCTGAACATGATATAAATTTGAAACCGGGTTAAAATCTTCAACCTGAACACAACCTGTTATTTTATTTTATTTTTTTTATGGGTTGACACAACATGAATAACTTGCAAAGTCATAGTATCATGCAAAGTCATAGTATCATTTATTATTTATTACGTGGGTTGATACGATACGACATAAATAATAAATTCTAATTATTTTCTTATTATGCGGGTCAACACAACAGGATAAAATAGAATAATATGTTTACGACACGACACATTACGAATAACTTGTAAAATAATTAATGCGGATCAAAGCATACATTAACAATTTAAAGAAAAATATAAAATGATTATATGAAATACCAATTAGATTTTAATTATATATTTTTTCCAATATATTGCGCAAATTATACTGTATACATATATAGTTTTTTATTTTTTTTAATAACAATATACATATATAATTACTTATTGAATTATTTAATCGTTAAATCTATCTTCGTGTAATGAGATTGTCTTTTTCATTACTTTTTTAAAAATAATCTTTTTCCAATTTAATCATATATATTTTTATTTCCAATTTGAAGATATTGACTTTAATTTAAATTTTCAAATTTTATTTCATATTTAAAGTATCACTACTTTATTTTGAGCTGCAACAAAGTGATAGTAAGGTGATTGTATTATCTCATTAAAATTAAAGAGGTCCACTTTATAATCTCACTTCGATAAATTGGTTAATGAACATAAGAGGTTACAGTATTTTTGGTGTTCGAGACATGTTACATTACCTACAACATATCTTTTGATGAATTGAAAAGCTGCTCACATTTTTCCCTTCTTTAAAATACAATAGACGTTTATACCAAAAAAAAAAAAAAAAAAAAAATACAATAGACGTTGCAGTGTCAACCATTGTTGTAAAAAATTAATGTAAAAACATTTTTTTTTAAACAGTAAAAATAATTTTTAAAACGTAATTAAAAATTCTCCTCCAAGCATGCGCAGGCAGGGTGTATGGTCTTTGATCTGGAGGTTGCATGTCCCTAGTCGGGTATGTATCCTGTTATGGAAGATTGCTCATGTTCACTTGCCTACTAGAGATTTGCTGGCTAGAAGAAACATGGCTTCTCCAACCTGCCCCCTGTGTCAGATACATGATGAGACCATTTTACATATGGCTCGTGACTGCAATAAAATAAAGCATGTGTGGATGGAGCTCATTAACCCTGCTTTTTACTCTCTGTTTTTTAGTGCAAATTTAAGTTCCTGGTTGCTCCTGAACTTGAAGAATGATGTTGTCATGAAACTAAATGAGCATTGGCCTATCTGGTTCGCGATTACAGTGGATTGTGCTTGGCGTTGGAGGAATGAAGTGGCCCATGGGGAGGAGGATAATTTTTTGGCTTACAAGAGTCAAACAATTATTAGGCAGGTGCAAGAGATCATTTCGGCTTGGAATCTGCGTGCGTTTGGGATGTCTGGTAGAAGACAGATTCACATACCTGTTGTGTAGCAGCCCCCTAATACCGGTTGGATTAAGATTACACAGATGGGGCATCCAAATTCAATACTAGAGATGCGGCTTGTGGAGGCCTTTTGAGGGATGAGACTGGTAGGTGGATTCAAGGATTTTCCTATCACATTGGTAAGTGCTCGGCCTTTGTTGCCGAACTCTGGGGTGTGCTTAAAGGTCTTGAATTGGCTTGGAATGGAGGGTGACGTCGTTGTGTTTTAGAAAGTGATGCTAGTTCAGTGATCACTATGCTCTCTAAGTTTGGGGGAGCAGCTCGAGAGTCTCGTTTGGTGACTCATTCGAGCATGGTTACAGAAAGAGTGGGAGGTGCATCTGGTTCACGTGTTTAGAGAAAACAATGGATGTGCAGACTGGTTGTCTAAATATCCTTTGGAGCATCATTTGAATAATAATTTCACTATTTTTGATTCTCCTCCTCCTGGGATTTTGCCTTTGTATTTGGCAGATTTTTCGTTGGTTTGTAATTTTCGTAGAGTTAATCTGAACTAGTCTGTGTTATTTGGGGCTTTTTGCCCTTTCCTTTTACCAAAAAAAAAATAAAAAATTCTCCTCCATAAAAAATGATAAAAATGCCGTGTAAAAGTGGTAGAAACACACGTTTCTACATTTTTACTTAAACCAAAAAACTGAATTGGGTCAACTTTTAACCCATGACCCATTTTTTTTTTAAATAAAATTTACTTCCATTTTCCCAAATCAAAATGCACAATATTTTCTTCTAGTTATATAGAAGAAAAAAAAAACCTCACTCGAGGTCGTTCTTACGGAGAAAGAAGGTGAAGCCACTACTAAAATTTTTGAGTACCAAGCTGAGGTGAATTTTGAATCAATATACTACATTTTATTGCAAGATGATGTGTTTGATTTGAATCAATTGATAAAAGTTAGGAGTTGTTAAATTTTATTCTTTTGATGTTTTGGAACATCGTTGTAGAAGTTGTTAAACTATTTTTGTATTTTAAGACTTATGTCTTATATAGTTATGTGACTTGTATCTTTTAAGGGTTTTATAAGAGTTATGTTGTAGGAAAAGTTATTGTGTTATGTTATAGAGATATGTTTTGCGTGCCGGATTTTTTTTTTGCAGCGGGCCTCACAAAATGTTGTGTGTGTAGGAAAATTTTTCTAATCATGTTAAATGATAGATGATAAACCCATCTTTTAAATATGAAGTTGTTCACTAAATTTTGAGACTTATGTGATTTCTTATATATATATATATGGGAAAAATATTTCTCAAGCTGTTTGAGATAAATTTATCACCGGCAACCCAAAATTACGTCGTTTTGATTATTTATTTCCTTATATTTATTGATTCACCTTTGAATGGTTATGATTCCCATTTTCTCTCTCTTCCTTTATCACCATTGATCCATCTTTGTACGGTTATGATTTAGTAGCCGAAGATAACTTTATCTCCGGCAACTTGAGAAATGATAAGCCATATATATATATATATATATATATATATATATATATATATATATATATATATATATCCTTTGACACCAGTGTCAAATTTGAAATTTGACACCTCATCTGAGATCCATTAGATCAAAAAAGATTAACGGCTCTGATTTGTAAGCATGTGATACCATTGATCTTTTTTTATCTAACGGCTCTCAGATAAGGTGTCAAATTTCAAATTTGACACTGATGTCAAAGGATCCTGCCTCTAAATATATAGAGAGAGGTAGGATCCTTTGACACCGGTGTCAAATTTGAAATTTGACACCTCATCTGAGAGCCGTTAGATCAAAAAAGATCAACGACTCTGATTTGATCTTTTTTTATCTAATGGCTCTCAGATGAGGTGTCAATGGATCCTACATATATATATATATATATATATGTGTGGAAAAAATATTTCTACAGCCACTTTATATAAGCTTATCTATAGCTAGTCCTACGTCGTTATGATTAATGAAGGGTGTTTATGTAATTTTAGGTGAATTAATGAAGGGTATTTTTGTAATTTTATTTATTTTTCTATCATATGCATTTTACCAGAACACTCTTCATTAATTCACCTAAGATTAAATAAACACCCTTCATAAATCAAAAAACGTAGTTTTGGGCTAACGGTAGATAAAGTGGCTGTGAAAATGTTTACCCCTATATATATATATATTCCGTATTCCCTGGATCTTGGTGTGAGGGGGTAGGAGGTGACCGGTGGGGGCTGTGCGGTGAAGGGAGATGGCTACGGTGGTCCGATGGTGGTAGCTATGGAGGTTAAGATGATGATTGGGGTATGAGGATTTGAAAGAAAAAATTATAATAAAATTTTTTGCATGTAACAAACTCACCTATAAGCCCACGAATGTTACTCCACTTACACACAGAAACCACATTCAATTGGCGTTTTGATACGCCACCTGGTGTGCGAGCCGCAGACGTCTTTCTCATGTTCACAGAAACCATTAGAGTTTGTTCACAACCTTTGTGGCATATAATATAAGAAGAGAGATATTCTTATTACCAAAATCTTCTACTACTAATTCACTACCTATCTAATCACCATTGGATCAACATTTTCTCTTTTCTTCAAAAACTTTTTAACATTCCCTCTCTTTGATTCAATGGTGATTAGATAGGTAGTAAGTTAGTAGTAAAAAAAATTGGTAGTAAGAATATTCTTCCTCGTATTATAATATTGATACCTAACTCTCCCATTAGCTTCGAGGGTCAGGAGAGAGGGTGTTACATGTAATTTTAAAGAAAATTATACTCTCATGTTGCATGAAATTTATCTCTCATATTATACTTACATAAAAAGATGTATCTCTATTTTTTTTATTTTAAATTGGTGGGTGTCACTTTGTTTATCTCGCAAAGTAAGATAACTTTTCTCCTATTACATGAGATATAAGTAAAACTCTATTTTTAATTAATTTTTTCGAGGCATTACATATTCGTGTTGTGTTTTGTTTGCAACTTCTAATTAATTAAAGCTGATATAAAATTTATTATTATTGTTTATAAAAAAAATATTATTATTTATTAATAAAAGAAAATGGTTTAATAAATTTTGTAACATTGAACAAGGGTATAATAACGTAAAATATAACTCAAAAATGAATTAGATCTACTTTTTTTTTTTATGCTCAAATATAACCTTATTAACTTTGGGATAAGTCCTAAATACATGTAATTCCAAATTAAACCCCTACCTGCTTATAGAATATATAGAATACGGCTTTATTGAAGAAACGTAAATTGCAAAATAATCATGGAAACATAACAATCATAAGAGGGAAATGACGACAATAATAAAGTGACTCAATTATGGAAACTCATAATCTGTTGCTTAACCATTATAATCAGAAAACATCTTGGGCGAATAGCTGATCAGCTCGGGTCACGTTGTAGTGTGCTAAACATTGATCTTTATCTTGAACTTCAGTGCTGTTTTTACGGTAGTGGCATTCTTATCTGTTTCTTTTGGTTTTTTGGCTTTCATGGGTGATTTGTCGATTTTGGCAACAGGAGTCTTTTTTTTCGTTGCTTTTTTAAATACAGGAGGCTTTTTTTCTGTTGGTTTTTTGGTTATAGGAGGCTTCTTTTCCGTTGGTTTTTTAACTATAGTAGGCTTTTTTTCTGTTGGTTTTTTGGCTACAGGAGACTTTTTTTCTGTTGATTTTTTTGGCTATAGGAGGCTTTTTTTCCGTTGGTTTTCTAAATATCGGAGGCTTTTTTTCCATTGGTTTTTTGGCTATAAGAGGCTTTTTTTCTGTTGGTTTTTTAACCACGGGAGGCTTTTTTCCTGTTGGTTTTTTATCTACAGGAGGCTTTTTTTCCGTTGGTTTTTTGGTAATAGGAGGCTTTTTTTCCATTGGTTTTTTTAACTACAGGAAGCTTTTTTCTGTTGGTTTCTTAACCACAGAAGGCTTTTTTTCCGTTGGTTTTTTAATTACAGGAGGCTTTTTTTCTGTTGGTTTCTTAACCACAGGAGGCTTTTTTCCCATGGTTTTTTAACTACAGGAGGCTTTTTTTCTGCTGGTTTCTTAACTGCAGGAGGCTTTTTTTTCTGCTGGTTTGTTAACTACAGGAGGCTTTTTTTCGTTGGTTTTTTAACTACAGGAGGCTTTTTTTCTGTTGTTTTTTTGGTTATAAGAGGCTTCTTTTCCGTTGGTTTTTTAACTACAGGAGGCTTTTTTTCCATTGATTTTTTAACTACAGGAGGCTTTTTTTCTGTTGGTTTTTTAACCACGGGAGGCTTTTTTCCTGTTGGTTTTTTATCTACAGGAGGCTTTTTTCCGATAGTTTTTTGGTAATAGGAGGCTTTTTTTCCATTGGTTTTTTTTAACTACAGGAGGCTTTTTTTCTGTTGGTTTCTTAACCACAGAAGGCTTTTTTTCCGTTGGTTTTTTAACTACATGAGGCTTTTTTTCTGTTGGTTTCTTAACCACGGGAGGCTTTTTTCCCATGGTTTTTTAACTACATGAGGCTTTTTTTCTGCTGGTTTCTTAACTATAGGAGGCTTTTTTTCTGCTGGTTTGTTAACTACAGGAGGCTTTTTTTCCGTTGGTTTTTTAACTATAGGAGGTTTTTTTTTTTCATTGGTTTTTTAACTACAGGAGGCTTTTTTTTCTGTTGGTTTTTTAATCACAGGAGACTTTTTTTCCAATGGTTTTTTAACTACAGGAGGCTTTTTTTCTGTTGATTTTTTAACCACAGGAGGCTTCTTTCCCGTTGGTTTTTTAACCACAGGAGGTTTTTTTCCTGTTGGTTTCTTAACCACGAGGCTTTTTTCCCGGTGGTTTTTTAACTATAAGAGGCTTTTTTTCTGCTGGTTTCTTAACTATATGAGGGTTTTTTTCCGTTGGTTTTTTAACCACAGGAGGCTTTTTATCCGTAGGTATAGTGGTTTTGGGGCTTGGCGGGCGATTAAAGCAGTTTCCCATTGCAAAATATAGTTTTTGCAATTTTGAGTGTGATTTTGCAGAGAGAGAAAGAGATGAAGAGAAGAGAAAGAGAAGGCGCGCGGGGGGGATTTGCAATTTTGAGTGTGATTTTGCACACACACAGAGAGATAAAGAGATGAAGAGAGAGGGGGGAGGGGTTTGAGAAGTGGGAGAGAAAAGACTAGGAAGGAGCTGTACGAGAATAAAGAGACAAAAGGCAATGAGGTGATTGCAACGAGAATGACAATTTGTCTTTTGTTTTATTAAGATAATTGCAATGAGGTGTGGGATCAATTGTTGTTGAAGTCTGAACTTGAGTTGCCTTGTTGACTAGACGCTCAATGTTTCTTGCTTATTAAACATAGAAAGTTGGAGGAGAAAGAGGATATTTTTACTATCAACATTTTCTACTACTAACTTACTACCTATCTAATCACCATTGAATCAAAGAGGGATAATGTTAAAAAAAAATTGAAAAAAAAAGAAAATATTGATCCAATGGTGATTAGATAGGTAGTGGGTTGGTAGTAGAAGATTTTGGTAGTAAGAATATCCTTCCTCTTACAATATATGTAATAAACTAATTCAATAAATAAATAGGGGAAAAAACGTGCTAAGGTAGAAAAACTAAGTTGTATATAATATGGGGATAATGTTTCTTGTATTAAGTTATCTCTTGTAATTCCAAAATGATATAACATTGGGATTTAGGTTTTTAACTTTAATTTTTAATCACACAATAACGTCGTTTTGGATTTTATCTAATTTGATTGGAGAAACGTTAAACTCATATAATATTGACATTTTATCAACTCTGATAAAAAAATGTTTGTTATGAAATAAATAACGATAATTTTTGCATAAATTACTATGTTTTTTCATACTTTTTTTAACCTTGAGAGTCGCCTAACTTTTTCGGATGATATATTGGCCTTGTGGTGTAGTTATGGTATAGTTGTTGCCATCAAATTACTTAATTGATAATGTTATAATGAGACAATGAATTTTATCCATTAAACATAACTTTTTCCTATAAATAAAATTTTTTATTCCACACGTGCACATTAATTTGTTACCGTCGTAATCTCCTCCAGTGATATAGTAGGTTGTCAGAATACTACATTTTTCCAAAAAAATATTCGAATACTGCTCGAAAAGTATTCAAATGCCACTTCGACAGAATGCAGAAACTGAGTTTTTAAGGTGTAATTGACCTCCAATGATCTCCCAAACTTGTTTAGTCATTTAATTAATATACCAACACGTTTTAAACACAAACATAACTTCAAGACTCAATCTTGAACCAAAATCATACTTTCTAACATGAAGAACAAAGGAAAGGTTGAGCTTTTTCACCTTTGAAGCTCCACACAAGAAGAACAAGATGATTCATGCCTTCAACAATGGAAAGATCCCACTTTCATATGGCAGAAACAAAAATCACTCATGATGATGTTTTTTCTCTCAAGAACTCAAGACTCTAAGTTGGATCTATGGTGTAGTGATGAAATGTTAACTATTGATGGATGTTCATGCTTGGTTCTTGAAAAAAATGAAGGACCCTAGAGAGGAGAGGGATTTTCTGTCATGAGAGGAGATGAGAGTGCAGCAATGAGGGTTTCAGAAAATGCCTAGGGTTGTGTGTCACTTAGCTATTTATAAGAGCACTCACTTAAATCAACAGTATTAGTTTAATTAGTTTTGCTCTTCGTTTAACTTTGAAATTTCATATTCTTAACCTAGACATTTTTCTAGGAATTAACATGTTTTTATATTAATTTTTGGAGACACTTTTCCTGTACACATTTTATACATAGCCGGTATTAGTTTTGACGTCATCGCTCATTATTATTACTCCAAACTTGATATCCTTGACCTAGATATTTTTATAAAAAATTTATATTTTTATTATAATTTTTTGGAATACTTCGCCGGTACGCATTTATACCGTGAAGCAGAATCGATATCCGCATTTTTCATCAGAAATGCGATTTAAGCGTTATTTGACCTTCTCGGTAATTATTTTAATATTTCTATATTTATCCCAAGTCAATTATGAAATTATTTTCTAAACTCATAATTAAATTATTTTAATTCCCAATTTACCAGTGCGGGTTCTTACAACATACTAGGTCAGTAATGTAAAGTTTAATGGTTAAATAATTAATAGAAGTGTTACAATTAATACCAGGTAATTAAATGGATAGGGTCTTATGTGATAAAAACCCTTATCTCACTCATTTCTTCCTAACAGTCTACGTAGACACTCTTTTCAAACTTAGCATATTTCTCTCTTCTTCTTTTCCAAGCTAGCCTAAGCTTTTCACCATAGAAACCACTGTATATACAAGGTATGTTTTGATGATAACAAAGTGGCAATAACAAAAAGAGAAGTGCATTGATCAATAGCAAAAAGCATCAACCATATATGAATATTGAAGATGTATGATGTAGCCACACAAGAAGAGTGATGTCATATCAAAGTGGCAAGATCATTGGATCAAGAGCAACACCAAGATCAAAGACAACTAACCATGGACAACATCTAAGAGAAGCACAATATCATAACCATGGTGAAAAATGATCAAAACTAACAAAGTGTCAAGCATTGTCATATCCAACAAGTCAAAGCATCAAGTTCAAGAAAAGATCCAAGACACAAGACATAAAGCTAAGTCTAAAATCATATTTGGAATATATCTTTAGGACTTAGAATATATGTGAGGGTATATGGTAGATTGCATTGCATGAGCTCAAAGTTTTTCTCAAAGTAAACGTGTTTTTCAAATTGCATAATCATGATCTTTATATACTTGAAAGAAATTTGAAAAATCCAAGGAAAAGATCTTTGACATATTTTATAACTTCAAAACATATTTATAAAGTCAAGATCTTTCACAAAAAGTGGTTGGAAGCAAGCTAGAACACATTTGAACCTAAAATTTGTTGCTTAATTTTGGTGCTTCCTTACATACAACTTTTCGTATCTAAAATGATGGATTTAGATCTTGTGTTCTTCATAAAAGTTGTAGATCTTTCTTTTATCTTTCCAACGAGACCAAGATCACATAAATCCGACAAGTATAACTCAAGTTATGCCCAAAATACGAAACAGTGTTCTTGATGTCAATAAAGTATTCGAATACCTGATGCAGCATTCGAATACCTGATGAAGTATTCAAATACCACACGAAAAGTATTCGAATACTTACTGGGCAGAAAGCATATAACGGCTATAAATGAAGTATTCGAATACCACACGAAAAGTATTTGAATACTTACTGGGCAGAATGCATAAAACGGTCATAAATGGCTATAAACGGCTAGTTTTCAATGGAAACACTATAAATACATTCCTTATGACCCTAAAATGAATTTATCACCATTCCTACACATCTTAAGGATGATTTGAGAGCTTCTACAGATTCATTTTCTTATTCTTTCATATCTTTCAAAGATCAAACACATTTGAACTAATATCTTGAAAATCCATATACCCATAGTGCTTCAAGTTGTATATCCACACTTTGAGAGTGTATATTCATTTCCTAATGTTTCCCTTCTTGTATTCTTGAGTTGAAAGGGTTGTGAGGCTTATTGTTTGAGAGGTAGCCAAATACCCAAGTAGATTTGGAGTGAATTGTAAGGTTACCAAGTACCCGTAAACTTGGAGATTGCAAGGTATCCAAGAACCCGAAATCTTGGAAAATTATAAAGGTTTGTCAAGCACCCATGAAGCTTGACCATTAGTGAAAGAGTTGATCGAGCGGCTTCAGTCTGGACGTAGGTCACAAGTGGTAGTGACCGAACCAGGATATATTGTGTTAGCAATTCTCTAAACTCTAAACTCTTTATTTCTAGCACTTTAATTGCTGCTTTGATATCTTGTATGTGCTAGTATAAGTTCTATAATTGTGATATATTATATATATTATGGGTTGTCTGGATGTATTGATTAGCTTTCCACATGTCAAAGTTTGCTTGAAATGATTTTTTTAAAAACTAGAAGGGGGTTTTTGAGAAAATTTTGTAATACTCAATTCACCCCCCTCTTGAGTATGGAAGCCACATTCCTAACAACCACCAAAGCAACCATCTTTCCTCACCTTTCTTTCTCTTGATCACCTTAGACACTTGAGAGCAAGCCTTGTGAGGGAGAAAGACCTCTTTTTAGAGGGTGTTAGCCACTATTTTGTGAGGTTTATGGGTTGTCCTCTTTGGTTGGAGTAGTTTGAGTTCCACACCTCTTGGAGCACCAAGGAGTCACCTCTGAGGAGAAAGGACCAAGCTTGGAGGTTGGAATTCGTGCACACCCTTTTGTAGTAGTTTGGAGCAGTAACAAAGTCTCTAAAGTCCCTCTTTAATTTTGTTTTGAACCTTGGGTATGTGTTCCCACCGTTGTTCTTTGAATTTTCATAAAAAGATTGAGTTTTGAACATATGTAATGAGTGAAAATGATAACTTAGTGGACTAATAGCATGAATATACCTAAAAACTTGATCTTGAGCTTCTGTTATGTGAAAAAAAGGAACCTTGATGGATATTTTCGTGAAGAATGCATTTATGCAATTTTTGTCACGAAATATCTGGATATGGATATCCGGATATAGGCTTAAGGAAATTCAGATATTGATATCCGAATATTGGCTCAAGGATATCCGGATATTGATATGCGGATATGTCTTGATTTTCTGAAAATTCATCATATATTCAATCTATCTCTTTACAAAGAAGCTAACCACCTTATATAATGAGATGATAAGCTGGAAGGTCCAAAACCAACTCTAACAAACTATAACAACTCATAAACCAACTCTAACAAACTATAACAACTCATAAACCAACTCTAACAAACTAACAAACTTTAACCACCTAAACTAACTCTTTCCACATCAGCTTTAGTATCTTCACTAGGATATATTGACATCCCCCCACAAGTGGGACTGTATATGTTTAGAAGTCCCAACTTGGATACAGCTCTTTGAAAGGCAGTAACATGCAAAGGCTTTGTGAAGACATCTGCGATTTGAGCCAAAGATGAAATGGGCAACAGATGAACAAGCTTCTGTGCTACCTTCTCACGAACAACATGGCAGTCCAACTCAACATGCTTGGTTCTTTCATGAAAGGTTGGATTGTGTGTAAGATATATTGCGGATTTGTTATCACAATAGACCGATACGGGATCAGACAAAGGAAAACAAAGATCTTTGAGAAGATAAGAAAGCCGTTGCAACTCACATGAGAGGCTTGCCAACGCCCTGTATTCTGCCTCACAAGATGACCTTGAAACAATGGTCTGCTTCTTGGATTTCCAAGAAATAAGAGCTGATCCTAGAAAAACACATTGTCCAGTGACTGAACGCCTAGTATCTGGACAACAAGCCCAGTCCGAGTCTGAAAAATCGGAAAGCTTCAAGTTATTCTGTGAGGGAAAGAAAAGACCAGTACCAGGAGAATTCTTAATATATCTAAGAATTCGTATTGCAGCAGCATTATGAACATTCGTGGGATTGGATACAAATTGGCTTAATTGCTGAACTGAAAACATGATATCGGGTCTTGTAGTTGTTAAGTATAGGAGTCTCCCCACAAGACGTCGATATGGAAAGGGATCAGTGAGAGGAACACCGGATGAACGTTGAAGTTTTAAAGAAGCATCCATGGGTGTGGATACTGGTTTAGCTGCAAGAAGACCACTATCAGACAAGAGCTCCAAGGCATATTTACGTTGATTCAAAACAATCCCCTTCTTTGACCGAGATATCTCCAGGCCAAGGAAAAACCTTAAAGTGCCAAGGTCTTTGATCTTGAATTTATTATCCAAACAAGTCTTCACACGTTGAATCTCAGATATACTGTTGCCAGTTAACAAAATATCATCAACGTATATAAGAAGTGCTGTAAAGTGATCACCAACCTTAAGGATAAAGAGGGAATGATCAGAAGATGACTGTACATAACCCAAAGAAGACAAGGCAGATGTGAGCTTTGAGTGCCACTGTCGACTGGCTTGTTTGAGGCCATAGAGGGACTTCAATAACTTGCAGACTTGGTTCGGCTTGCTGGCAGTAACCCCTTGTGGCAAAACCATGTAAACCTCTTCATCTAAATCACCATGGAGAAAGGCATTATTGACATCCAACTGTTCAAGATGCCAATTATTAGCAGCAGCAAGAGCCAATAAAGTTCGAACAGTAGTAAGCTTAGCCACTGGGGAGAATGTATCGAAATAATCTATCCCTTCTACTTGTGTATAACCCTTTGCAACAAGCCTGGCTTTGTGCCTTTCGATTGAACCATCAGCAAGATATTTGGTTTTGTACACCCATTTGCAACCAATGGGTGTTTTCTCAGGAGGTAAGTCAACTAGCTTCCAAGTGTGATTTAATTCAAGTGCTTGTAATTCATCAAACATATCATTCTGCCAACAACGATGCTTAATAGCTTCAGTATAGCAGCTTGGTTCTGTTTGCACAGACACATTAGAACAAAAATTACGAAAGCTTGGAGAACAATTGTCATATGAGATCACGTCATGCAAAGGATATTTGGTAGGAAATTGGTTGGTGTTTATGGTATTGCAATGGAAATCTTGAAGGTAAGAAGGAGGATTGCGAATTCTGGATGAACATCGGGTTGGTACAGAATTATCACAATGCCTGGTATCAGCAAGGATGGGTGAGTCAGTTGGTACAGGAGTATCAAAATCATGTGTTGGTGGTGGTGAGGAAAAATCCAGTGAAGGCAATGGTTGGGGTGAGACAGATAGCAATGAGGGTGATTCATCTAAAGATGTGGATGATTCACTTAAAGGTGGTGTAAAATTAGCAAATGGAAAAACAGATTCATATAAGGTAGTATTTCTGGAAATAAAAATCTGTCTAGAGCTTAGATCATAAAGGATATGGCCTTTGGTATTTTGTGGTTCTCCTAGATATACACATTTTCGTGCTCTAGGAGAAAGTTTATGTCTGTGAGAATTAAGAGTAGATGCATAGGTAAGTGAACCAAAGACTCGAAGATTGGATATGGGAGATGGTTTGGAATGAAGGATCTCATATGGAGACTTATATTTTAACAATGGTGTGGTCAGTATGTTAATGATTAACACTGCTTGTGATACTGCATAATTCCAAAGGGAATGAGGAATAGATGCTTGGAAGGCTAGTGCTCTTGTCACATTCATAATGTGCTGATGTTTTCTTTCTACCAATCCATTTTGCTGTGGAGTCTCTACACAACTTGTTTGATGAACAATTCCATGTTGAGAATAAAATTCTGGCATAATAAACTCTTTTCCATTGTCGGTTCTAATGCATTTCAGAGAAGCATTGAATTGATTTGCAGTAAATTTGATGAAATTTTGTAGAAGTTGTCGTGTCTCACTTTTGTAGACCATGAAAAAGACCCAAGTAAACCGAGAAAATTCATCAACTAAAGTCAAGAAAAATCTATATCCATGTACAGCAGGAACCTGAAATGGCCCCCAAATGTCAACATGAAGTCTTTCAAAGATTGTATTCACAGATGAGCTACTAACAGGAAAAGGCAACTTCTTGTGCTTAGCAAAATGGCAAATGTCACATGGTTTAACATGCCTATCTGGTATAAAAGGAAACTGAGAAGCAACATGCTTCAAAATATTCTCTGAAATATGGCCCAATCTGAGGTGCCATAATCGAAAATCATCATTCTTATTACAATGAAAACATTCATGGCAATGGCAGAATTGAGAGCTCGAATTGAGTTGAGCAAAACCAGTTGTCATCACAAACAGCCCTCCTTGTCTTCTAGCTGTACCAATCGTCTTCGAATTGGCTTTCTGTTTGATCAAGCAATGAGTTGCATGGAAAACCAAGAAACAATCAGCATTCTCAAGCAATCTTGTGACAGAAATAAGATTCACCTTGAATTTTGGTATGTATAAAACATCCTGTAAAGAAAGAGTGGAAGAAATATCTACATTTCCAGCATAAGAAGCAGTGACAGAAGATCCATCAGGCAAGAAAACAGATATAGGTGTTATCTTGTGAATGGATGTAAAAACAGATTCAATATACATGATATGGTCTGTAGCTCCTGTATCTAAAAGCCATTGCATCGAGATTTTACCTGCCATACAGAGGTTCTCATTTACTGCCATATTAGTGGAATGGTTGGAATTGTTTTGCTGCATATAAGCCATATAATCTTCATACTTCTCCTTCGAAACAGTCATCAAAGAAGCTGGTACATCATGATCTTTAACTCCTGCTTTTTCACTTTGTTCAGTTTGAACTACATTACTTGAACCTTGAAAATTCTTTGCTCTATATCCTTGAGGAAAACCATGCTTGAAGTAACATGTGTCAATGGTATGATTTGTCTTCTTGCAGTTGGTACAAAACTTGTTGTTAATGTTTGAACCTCGTCCAGCAATGAACCTTCCTCTTCCTCTATATGAAGATGCATGACCACGCGAGTTTTCTGATGAACTAGCAAAAGCCTTTGCTTCATTTCCATTGTTACTGTATGAATCAGTTCGCAACTGCCTTTCTTGTTGTTGAACAAGAGAAAAAGCTTTGTTTATATTTGGAAGAGGAGACATGAGCATTATCTGTGATCGAACTTGTGCAAAGTTTTCATTAAGGCCTCTTAAAAACCTTATGACCTGATCAGCTTCCCTGTGTTCTCGTGATTGAATCAAAGTTCCACAAGTGCATGGTGGAAGTGGTCTAAGATTGTTCAATTCATCCCAAAATGCCTTCAAAATTGTAAAGTAATCAGATACTGTTTTATCACCTTGATTAGTTTGAACTAGATCCTCTTGTAAGTCTGCAATGCGGAAGGTATCTGCTTGAGAAAACCGATCTCTTAAATCATTCCATACATCATAGGCTTTGTCAATCCAAAGGATGGATTGAACAACCGACGGAGCGATGGACTTGTGAAGCCATGAAAGAACCATCATGTTGCATCTTTCCCAGGCAGGAAAAGTTGGTGCATCTTCTGCAGGAGCAGTAATATTGCCATTGACAAACACTAACTTGTTTTTGGAGATCAAAGCCACTTTCATGGCTCTTGACCATGCAGGATAGTTCTTTCCATTCATTAATGGAGAAACAAGAACTAAGGATGGTGACTCGTTGGGATGAAGATAGTATGGATCTGATAATGGATTTTGTTCTGCCATATTTGAAAATAGAAGAAGAGAAATGAACAGAAGGAAAAGAAGAAGGAAGAAGAACAGAAGGAAGAGAGAATCAAGAACGCATTACGGAGTGTGGTTGATGGCCCAGAGCATCTTGCTCTGATACCATCTTGATTTTCTGAAAATTCATCATATATTCAATCTATCTCTTTACAAAGAAGCTAACCACCTTATATAATGAGATGATAAGCTGGAAGGTCCAAAACCAACTCTAACAAACTATAACAACTCATAAACCAACTCTAACAAACTATAACAACTCATAAACCAACTCTAACAAACTAACAAACTTTAACCACCTAAACTAACTCTTTCCACATCAGCTTTAGTATCTTCACTAGGATATATTGACAATATGCCTTCGATGAATATCCGAATATTTTGCAGTTTTCGTGTTTTGTCCAAACAGAACCAATCTAATGACCTTGACCTCTTAAATGAACAATATGGATTTCTGTAAAATTAACCTAAGTCAGAACCTACGGTATGTAATGCTTGGAGCTGTGGGAGAAGCCTGCAGTACACTAAAAGAAAAAGAAATAATGTCCTGTTAAACTTGAAGAGTTGGAATATAATTGTTAATGATATTTACATTGTGGAAACAAATTGTGACACTGTTGATTACTGAGTTGGTGCCTTGATTTTACTCCAAGATTAGGTCGGGACACTTAGCGCTTACATGTAAGCTTCGTGTTCTCAGGGTTAATCCTTTATTTGTTTCACTAGACTCCTCTGGAGGAATAGTTCTTTGATGTGGTATGCTATTACTAGATATGTTGTTGATGCACTCTTATATTGTATGCCTTGGTGTGTGCTCTACACAAGATGACGATCCCTAAGCATGGTGGGTGACTATGTATTGTGGGATCACCTGAGTGGAAGAGTGCTCTGCACAAGATGGAAGTCCCTGAGTGTGGAGATGTTCAAACACGATGGGAATTCCTGAGTGGGAGTGTTTCACACAATATGGTAGTCCTTGAGTATGGTAGGTGACCACACACAATGGGAAGACCTAAGTATGGTGTGTTGGGTAGCTTGCAGATGTGCGTAATGCATATATTGTTCTCTGGCTAGTAGGATTATATACACACATGTATAATATATGTGTATGGTGTGTTGGGTAGCTTGCAGATGTGCGTAATGCATATATTGTTCTCTGGCTAGTAGGATTATATACACATGTGTATAATATGTGTGTGTGTGTGTGTGTGTGTGTGTAACTTAGCATCATAATGTTGACATATTATATTTATACTGTTATACCTGAAGTGAGCTTGGGCGGAGTAATCCTTTAAGAACCTCAAGGCAAGAGGCCCAAGTAGAGTTTATAGCATGATATGCATGCATTGTGATTATGAGATTTTTTTTATGTTGTGGCATGCTTATACTGACAATATTTATTATATGTATTTGATCTGAGCATAGGGGTTGTCTATGCCACTATTTAATAATCTTGTTCTTATGTTTTGGAGGATATGTATTTGTATACACCATGGTATATGGATGTTGTTACGACCACTTGTTGTAGGTCTGCGGCTTGTTATTGTTATTTAATTGAGACGGGACATGTATGCATCTTCTTATATGCGATTATGTCATTATTGCAATACGTAACATTAGCATATAAGTTTAATAAGGATAAGCAGGAAGAATTTAAGTCACTTAAATGCATCAAGGACTGATAGTAATATGCTTAAATTAGCTTCTGTATTTAATTATGTTGCGCCTTATATCATTGTATGTTTAATACACCGGGTGCACACGGATGTTACACATTCCATTATCTTTCCTGAGTCCAACACATTCACAGAGGTATAAGAAATTTGTGAATCAATGTTCAAAGTAGATCTCGCGAATCAACGACCAAGTGAGACAAAATAAGATCATCATCTTCAAGATTTTATACACTTTGAGACGATACAGAGCAAATGTCAAATAAAAAATTATTTCACTATGGATGTTTCTTTATAGATATAAAAACATACCCGATAAAAACAACAATATCGATTATCCTAATGCTTTCATAAAATTTCGGCTTTTTTCAATTACAGAATATATTAATAGGAAGAAAAGAATAAATGCACATATGGGGAGGGATAAAAAGTTGGCTATTATACATAGTCCCAACCAGAGCTTTGATTCTTTTTTATTCTTTTAAGTTGAAAAATTAAATTATTTTTAGAATCTTCCTTGAGTTTCTAGCTCATGATGCAGATCTAGCTTGCTTAAGACTTTTCCCCTTTCTTTTGATTGAATATGAAGCAAACTTAAAAAAAATTAAGTTAGTTTTCCAACAACAAAGACAGGTCTATTGGGTTTCGTTTAACCCACCGAGTCATTGAGACTTGGCCGAGTCTATCAGTCTAAACTGAGTCAAATGCATGACCGATCCAAATAGCTACTTAAATTGATGCCCTCTCCGACACTCGGGTTGATTCGAGTTTTAAAACACTAGTTAGGACTTTAGATATCCGTCAGTATTTAAGAAAAAATTCAGAATTGATATTCTTTTATATAAATTGCATTTATGCATTGTTTGTCATGATTTTTATAAGAACATCAAACTGAACATCATACAGTTAAATTTTTTAACTTTTTAAATAAGCTCCTTGATTTGCTGAAAGAAATAAAATTTTCACAATAACGATAGACTTAATTCTTTTTTCCATATAATTAAATCATATGACTTATTAGTAATATAAAACTCTCAAATAAAAAATAACATAAAATTCAGATAAAAGTCTTATAACAAATATCGTTCCAGTAAAAAAACAAATATAATCTTCACACGAAATTTCAATATGAAATGAAAGTTTAATGAGGAAACTTCTCAATAAAATTAATGTGTTGTCCCAGCATACGAAACCGAGTAGTATGATGATACGTGGCAATTCCCACGTAACGACAATTTGAATTGACAATCATAGCCTTTGATTTATGTTGTTTTCGGATAAAAATGTGTCAGGTTTTTTAGTCATTAGAACTTGACACGCAGCAACAACAAAGAACAACTTCAAAGTTTATCGTTTGCAAACTACACAATCACTTTTTGTTGTCACTGTTTCGTTATCCTCAACTTCCTTCTTATTCATCGTCTCTATCACTCCTCAATCACCATACAAGCTTTCCCTTTTCTCCTTTCTAAGCGTGTTTCCTATTCTCCTTTCTCTCTTTTCCAATTACTGTTATTTTTTATTTTTATAATTTCTATTTGTCTACTTTTATTGTTGCCTTCAATCTGGGGAAAAAAGAAGAAGGAAAAAACGAAAGGGGATTGTGAGTTTTTTTCATCTCTGCTCAAGTTTCTTTCACACGTGTGTGCGTGTATAATTAATTTATGATCTGTGTTTTTATGGAGATTGATTGGAATAATTCGTTGAAGGGGTTGATGTTAAATCCATTTTATTGCTTTGCCGAATTTTCAGCCACTCCTATCTATAACCAATTCTGGGTCCTATAGCACTTTTTTTCTTTTTTCTTTTTTCTTATTATTAATTTTAGTGATTCTATTGCAATATCCGCTCAGTTTGTATCAGCTTGCCAGTGGATATTTATCTAAAGCACTTGAACAAGGAGATTATTTATTAGGAAAGCTATCTGCTTGAGATAATAAAAATTTATAACAATTTTTTTGTATATTTATACCACCGATTGATGGGAAAAGAATATCCAATCTTGATTCATTTGCATCCTAATACAAGCTAAAATTAGATGTAAGAATTACACAGGTGCAAGTTAACTCTTCTTTGTCCATATATATTTGATGCGCATCTGTTGAGATTGGCAAAGTAATGAAATAAAATAAGAAGCCTGTAAAATATATTCTTTTTCTTTTTTTCTTTTTGGTAGATAATATGGAGGTATCCCCACACAACCTCCTCCAGCCACCTTGTCCTTGGAGTATGGCTCCTAAGGCTAACTCCTCATTGAAACAGAAAGTACATTGGATCGTTGTCACAGGAGGAAGGGTGAGACCAATCCCCCTTAGAGGGGGAGGAGGTTTTCCTTTGGCCCCCAAAGAATTCCATGAATTTGCTTTGGCCAAGGTTTGAACCCCTGATCAAAGCAAATCCTTGGGCATTCATTTGCCAACTAAGCTATCCTTGGGGTTTTATTCTTTTTCTTAACCTATTGTGTTTCTTAAGTCAGCCTTTAAAGCCTCCTCTTCCTAACTGTTTGGTTATGTTTTGTGAGTACGAATGTATATGCATACATGTACTTACTAATTCACACGTACACATATATTTAATCATTATTTATTTATTTAAAAAAAAAAATCAGCACCCTCGAGCTTTAGATTAATGTTACAACAATTAGTAATAGCTATATGTAATTCTGCAGCTTACAGTCTCTATTTTTCCTTGACTGGATTATGAGTTTCAAATTTCTGCTCAGAGATACTAGTTTATGCTAACTTGCACTCCTTAGTGAAGAAGTGATTAATCATTCATTTTAGCCTGTACACACTATCTACTTTCTTTTGTCCGAGGATTATTTGTTTAAAGACTTTATAAATTTGATTAACTGTCAATGTGAAAAACTTTTTTCTACCAGCATTGCAGTAATTTAAGTTTCTTTGACTTGCTGTGAAAGAGATTTCTGTTATTTGTTGATGATTGTCACTCTATTTTCTTGGCATCTTAATTTGGTGTATCTGGATTTTATTTCATTTTTCCCACTTGTATGAGGATATTTTTAATTAAGTTATTTCTTCTTGAAAAGGGTGCTTATTTTACTCAAACTCTTGGCAGCAATTAGCAGCAGCAACACTGTCAAGTCCAGTTCCGTTCTGGTGTTCCTTTCTTCTCTGTGAAGTCCTGCTGAAACGAAGTTCCATCCATCACTTTCTAGATTTTCTGTCAAGTGTTGTTGCTTCTTAAATCTCCCAAACTCAACCACGTATTGCTGTGTCAACAAGCCCTCCATGAACTTGTTGAACAGACTTGGGTTTGGTAGCACTAGGACAGCAGAGAATATGTATTCATCAATTGCTCAGGGACCAGATGATGACATGCCTGCAACAGGTCAACAGTTTGGTGCTGGTTGCTTTTGGAGTGTTGAGCTGGCCTTTCAGAGGGTTTCTGGGGTGACCAAGACTGAGGTTGGTTATAGCCAGGGTTTTATGCATAATCCAAGCTATGAGGATGTGTGTTCAGGGGCCACAAACCACTCAGAGGTTGTCAGGGTCCAATATGATCCCAAAGAATGTAGCTATGAGTCTCTGCTTGATGCGTTTTGGGCTAGACATGATCCAACTACACTGAATCGGCAGGTATATATATATATATATATATATATATATAAAGCTTTTTATGTGTTATAAACCTTATCATGTTTGATTGAATTGTTCCTCCTGGTTTCTATCTAATACCAGGTTCTTACTGTTTCAACTGTGATGTGGTACCACACGCATGTCTGAATTTTAAGTTTGGACTTGTGGATAATCAATTTAGATGGTTTTGGTTTCTTAGGGTTTTTTTAGGATTGTTCAGTGAAGAGTTAATCATTTTGTAATACTTTTTGCTTCTTGATTGAATTGTCTAAGGTGATATTGCTTCTTTCTGTATAGCTTTTAATGGATGCTTTTATGTTTGAACATCCAGTGATGTCATGTCTTGTAAATCCCGTTTCAATATGTTCTCCTAATATGTTGGGTCAAATCAAATTGCTGGGGAATCTCTTGATGTTTGTTTCATTCATTACTAATTTTTAAGCTGTTTGTCCCCTTAACCATGCACATAGAGGGATATTTCTACCCTGAAGTTTTGGCCTATATTCTTTCCACTTGTACATACTATTGCACTATACATCTGTTACTTCACAAGTTATTACAAGAATGCTCATCCTGATGCATTTTGGGAGTTCATTGCAAATGCTATCTTTTTCTTTTATGTTTAGATTGTGGTAAAGAACTAGTTGCTAAACTAGATCATGCTCAATATAGATAAACTTCACAAACAAGTATGGCCAGGCGTTTTCCTTCTTTTATTTATTTATTTATTTAAAAAAGGGCTGACCCAGTTCAAATACCCACTTCGTGAGTGTCTAGGGAAGGGAATACTCTAGGCAGTCTTTCCCCTGCTTTTTGCAGAGAGACTGATTCGAACCCACGACCTGGCACACCACGGCAAGCAAGCTTACCGCTGAGCCAAGTCGGCCCTTCTATTTATTTATTTATTTTTATTCCAACTGTGGTTTTGCCTTATAAAGAAAACAAGCTTTTAATTGTTCATTTGTTGGGCAATTTACTAATACTTATTTAAACTTCGAGTATGTTAGGGGCCTTAAGTATACCTATTGAACATCTAGAATAACCAGTTTGATATGGAACCATCTATTTCTTTCGTTACATTTTTGTCTTCTCCTTTGTCTCTTTCGTTACACCACTTTTGCTTGGTCCCTCTGTGATTCAAATATGAACTTAGAATATATGTTAGACATGGAATGGATCCTCTGATGTCGCATAACCTCATGTGAGATGATCTTAGTTATCCATCCATGGTTATCCTTTCTCTTGTCCCTATAAATGTTTTATCTATAGACAATTGAGATCGTCTCACATAAGGTCATGTGATATGAGAGGATCCATTCTCATATTCACAACCTGTGATCCGCAAGAGCGGATGCAGCTGCACAAAGCTCTTACATCTTGTGGCACAAGCGCTTATTAACAGTTTGTTCTTCCTATGTGACAGGGGAATGATGTGGGAACACAATACAGGTCTGGAATATACTATTACACACCTGAACAAAAGAAGGCAGCTCAAGAGTCTTTGGAACTACAACAGGAGAAGTTGAACAGGAAGGTTGTTACTGAGATTCTTCCTGCTAAGAAGTTTTATTGGGCAGAAGAATACCATCAACAGTACCTTGAGAAAGGGGGTCGATTTGGTTACAAGCAATCTGCTTCTAAGGGATGCAATGATCCAATTCGATGCTATGGTTAGATTATTTGTTAAATGGGAATTACCACCGTGGACCTAAATGACCAGTTTAGATGTTGAAAGCGGATAGTTAGTTTTGTTGGCAAGTATTTGTTAATATATCAATAAAGTCACTCTCTACCCACACTCTGTATTGTATTTGTATGTTGAAGATCACCATAAAATCAGTTCTTTAGTTATATGGTGTTTAATGTATGTATAGTTTCGTGGAGTCTTTATACAACCTCCAATTAGTAGCACTTCTTATTTTATTATTATTTTTTTCGGGGGGTTGTTTGCATGAAAACTTAAAAGAGGTTTTTTTGAATATAGATTAGTCGATATTATGTGTAAAAATTAAATTAATAAACAATTATCGTTATTTAATAAATTGATTTTAAGACTAACATGAATAAAATTTAAGTGGAATCAATTATATCTAACCAATTATGCATTTTATAGAGTTTTTAGTTTGTTCCAGAGAGGATTACTATTTAAGAAGCTCATAGTTTTCCAAATGATGGAAACAATGTTGAATCTTCCTCAGAATCTCGGATAATACAAAAGGAACAGGACATGTTTTTTAGAATTTCTTAACCATCATCTATTTAAATTGTGTTGTTCACGTTTCATGTTTCTATTTATTAAAATCACCGAATGAAAACATAATGGGTTAGTATCATTATTTGAGTGACATAATTAATAGGTATCTCTGTTGATCACCCCACATTCAGAGAAAGAAAGACAGACATTATATGAGAAAAAACGCATATTCTGACATTTATTAACCATCTCACAATTCCTAACAATAACAATAAATTCAACAATCAAATGCTACAGCAACACATCCGAGAAGAAAAATAAAAACATTGAGATTAGGCAGGCAGAGATTTATTTGTTCATACGATGATCACGTAATTTGTGGTGATTTTTAGAATAAATTTCAGCCCAAACTTTATTGAAATCTGAACGACACTGACTCCACTCCTCCTGTTTATGCTTCAGTCGAGTCAATATTATAGGGAGCGCATGAGTTGGGTTTTTACGCAATATGTCTATAACTTCATGACCATGGTCACCATATAGACGTTCAATGCACCTTAAATCTTGAACAGTAAAGTGATCTTCAATACGGTTCAGATTCTCCATATTGATCTTATTTTCATTCATGTTATTATATAATTCCTCTGCACGTTTAGCTGCAGAACGCACATGCTCTAATAACATGTCCAACTCAAATCTATCATCTTCACATCTGAACAAGTTCTCTTCGTACTGATTCATATGTTTGAAAGAGTAATCCTCACTTCCTGAAGGCACAGATACCCAGTGATCATTCAATACTTGAGCACCAAGCTCAGTTCTCTGACCAGCTGTAGGAATTGGATAATCAGCAGGTAGAAGCCGGTAGCCAGGAGTGCAACCTTTACAGTCACTAAGGTCAAGTTCTCGAATGGATTTTCCCATGTACTTGTCTCTGTATCTTTCCTTCTCTTTAGCTCCATCCATCTCAAGCTTCTGCTCTTTGTCTTTGTCCTTGTCCTCGTCCTCCAACTTTGTCTTTGATGATCTTGGTAAATGACCATCAGTAGACAATGAATTTTTACTCATGACAACAGCAAGGAACCCATCAATATTTTCACAATGATCCAGGAAATCATTGAGTTCCTCCATAAGATCATGATGTTTTCCAAGTAAATCGGTTACCAAATTTTGCAATTCATCCCTTTCTATTTCTACATTGCTGAAAGTATGAAGGTACTTCAAGAAAGCTTGGTAGTCATCAGGACTACTGTTCAACTTCTCCTTAACTTTCTCACAGAAACTGAATGCTTGACTATACATGTTCTTTAAGGTATCCTTGTCTTCATTAGAAGAAAAGTCTGAAGCCAACCCAAAACCTTGAGCCTTCTTGACAGGTTTCTTTTTCTTTCGAGCATATGGAGCATGCTGTGTAGAAGGTGGTGCGTGAGAATCTGGTAAGAATCTAGTGAACTCCTCAAGCAAATCTCGATGATCCTTAAACAGGGTAGCAACCTCACTATAAACTTCAGTGATGTCCTTACGCTCTTTGTTGTACATATTCAAAATGTCCAAGAACGATTTGTAAACATGCTCATCACTTTGGAATTGTTTCTTTATCTTTTTCATAAAACTAATAGCTTCTTCAGATTCAACCGTTTTCTTTGGAGGAGCCTCATCCTCGTCAGGGTTATCTCATATCCCTTTGGCACGAAAGTGTTAAATCCAAAAATCAAATTATTGTGCCCTTTGAATAGCTCCTTCACCTTTGCTA
>JAVKPL010012354.1:0-60729 GCA_032173675.1 Gastrolobium villosum | reverse complement strand
GAGGAAAAGTGAAGAAAATGGCCTCAAAGCTCAAGAACAAGATGAAGAAGCCATGGAACAGTGCACACAGCATGTGCAGCCACCAAAACCCACGTAGAGCCTGATATGTTTGCCTAGGGTTTTGTGCAAATGATGTATTTATAGGCACAAGGCCACTTGGCGCACAGTATTAGCCTTAATAGCAAAGCAAATGATCTTGATCCCAAACTTTGGAATCTAAACCTACTATTTTTCTAAGATTTTTCATATTTTTATTTTATTTTTCTGAGCACCTTTTCGGTACGCGCTTTTCCATAGCTAGTATCAGTTCTGGCATCAGATCTCATTATTTTGACTTGAAACTCGTTTTACAAGTCCTACATATTATTCTAGTAATTATCATGCACTTATAATAAATTTTCGGGATACTTTTTCGGTATGCATTTAACCGACTAGCAGAACCGGTATCTGCATTTTTCTTCCGAAAAGCGACTTTCAGCATTCTTACCCACTAATTATAATTATTAAAGCCTCATAATAATTATTAGGGTCAATTATGGAATTATATCCTAATTATCACAATTCATTCATTAATTACCTTAATTAGCGGTGCAAGTTCTTACATTCACCCCACCTTTTTAAGGATTTTATCCTCAAAATCAGAATATACCTGTCTCGAACTCTGGATACTGACGGAGAAGCTCTTCCTCTCGCTCCCAGGTACACTCCTCAGGAGTTCTTCCTGACCATTGCACTTTGACCATCGGAATGATCTTGCTCCTCAGCTGCTTCTCGCCACGATCGAGAATTTTAAGTGGTCCGACAGGAGTCTTTAAGTTCTCCCGAACCTCCACATCATCCGGTTGTACCACGTGCGAAGGATCCGCCACGTACTTCCGAAGTTGAGACACGTGAAACACGTCGTGGATGCTGGCTAAGTTCGGAGGCAAGGCAAGTCGATAGGCAACAGGTCCTACTCTACCAAGGATCTGGTATGGCCCAATAAATCGCGGGCTCAACTTCCTCACTCCGAGTGCTCGTCCAACACCGGTGACAGGTGAAAGTCTCACAAACACGTGCTCTCCCTCACTGAACTCCAGTGGACGATGCTTGACATCGTAGTAACTTTTCTGGCAATTTTGCGCCTGCTTCAGCTTCTCTCTGATCATCTGAATCTGCTGGGTGGTATCTTGGACGAAGTCCAAGCCAAACAACTGTTTATCTCCAACCTCAGACCAGCAGGTAGGTGTACGACACCTCCTACCGTACAACGCCTCAAAGGGGGCCATGGCCAGACTAGCATGGAAGTTGTTGTTATACGAAAACTCCACCAAAGGAAGGTACCTATCCCATGCCGAGCCCTGCTCTAACGTGCAAGCCCGCAATATGTCCTCTAAGGTCTGGATAGTCCGCTCAGTCTGTCCATCAGTCTGAGGGTGATAGGCTGTACTCAGTCTCAACTGCGTACCAAAAGCTCCCTGCAGCGCCTCCCAAAACCGAGATGTGAACTTCGGGTCCCTATCACTGATGATACTCTCGGGCACCCCGTGAAGCCTCACGATCTCGCGAACATACAGTCTGGCCAACTGCTCTGTAGTGAAGCTCACCTTCACTGGAAGAAAATGGGCAGACCTCGTCAGTCTGTCCACAATGACCCATATCGAGTAACAGCCAACCTGAGTCTTCGGCAAACCCACAACGAAGTCCATGGAAATGCTCTCCCATTTCCACTCTGGAATCTCAAGAGGTTGAAGTTTACCAGTCGGTTTCTGGTGCTCGATCTTCACTTTTTGACAAATCAAACACTTGGACACGAAAACAACAACATCTTTCTTCATGCCCGGCCACCAGAAGTTCTTCTTCAGATCTTGATACATCTTTGTAGCACCAGGATGGATAGAAAACTGGCCCTTATGGCCTTCTGCCATAACCTCATCAGTCAACAGACCTCGAGGAACCACAATCCTCTGCTGAAACATCAGGAGTCCATCCTCATTCCAAGACACACTGTCTTGGTTCTTCACGTAATCCAGGAACTCTCTCTGAACTTGCGCCTCTTTGATCCTTTCCAACAGCTCGTTCACAACGTTTGCTGCCTCCATCATGAAAAGTGCACTCTCGCACGGAGTGGTCACAGCCAAATTTCGGAACTTCACAACCACATCAAAGTTAGAAAGTAACATACTAGGCAAACTCCTGGATTTCCGGCTCAAAGCGTCGGATACCACATTGGCCTTACCGGGGTGGTACCTTAGCTCAAAGTCGTAATCCTTCAGGAACTCCATCCATCTTCTCTGCCTCATGTTCAACTCCTTCTGGTCAAACAAATACTTCAAGCTCTTGTGGTCACTGAACACCACAAACTGCAAACCGAACAGGTAATGCCTCCAAATCTTGAAATTAAACACAATCGTAGCCAGCTCCAAATCATGAGTCGGGTAGTTCTCCTCATGAGGTTTCAACTGCCTCAAAGCAAAAGCTACTGCTGTACCGGACTGCATCAACACACAGCCCAACCCCTTACCAGAAGCATCACAATAAAGCTCAAACTGCTCCTCAGGATTAGGAAGGACCAACACTGGAGAAGTAGTCAATCTATCCTTCAACTCCTGAAAGCACACCTCACACTCGTGAGTCCACACAAATGGAGTCTCCTTCTGAGTAAGACGAGTCAAAGGGAGAACCATCATAGAGAAACCCTTGATGAACCTCCGGTTAACCTGCCAAACCCAGGAAACTCCTCACTTCCGTAACTATCTTGGGCCTCTCCCAATCCAGTACGGCCTCGATCTTGTTGGGATCCACTGCAACTCCATCTGCTGAAATCACATGCCCCAGAAACTTGACTATTTTGAGCCAAAACTCACACTTTGAAGGCTTAGCATAAAGCTTTTTCTCCTTCAAAACTTGCAGAACAATCCTCAGATGCTTCGCATGCTCCTCCTCAGTCTTGGAGTAAATCAGAATGTCATCAATGAAGACTATCACAAACTGATCTAGAAACGGCTGGAAAATCCTGTTCATGTAATCCATGAACACTGCCGGCGCATTTGTGAGTCCAAAAGGAATCACCAAATACTCAAAGTGACCGTATCTCGAACGAAACGCGATCTTCGGGACATCCTCCGGCTTCACCCGAATCTGATGGTATCCGGACCGGAGATCAATCTTAGAATAAACACAAGCGCCCCTGAGCTGATCCAACAGATCATCAATCCGAGGAAGGGGATACTTGTTCTTGATCGTCACCTTGTTCAACTGCCGGTAATCGGTGCACAATCGCATTGTCTCGTCCTTCTTCTTCACAAAGATGACCGGTGCTCCCCAAGGAGACACACTCGGCCGGATGAAATCTTTCGCTGAAAGATCCTCAATATGCTTCTTCAGCTCAGCCAACAACGGTGGAGACATCCGATAAGGAGCTAAAAAAATCGGCCCCACACCAGGCAACAAATCAATGGAGAACTCTATCTCCCGCTGTGGCGGAAACTCAGGAATCTTTTCCGGAAACACCTCCAAGAATTCCCCCACCACAGGAATGCTAGTGATATCCTCCTGTGTCCCACTCAGCAAACCTCCCAACATGACATATCCGAATGCCCCTACTCTCAAGGCCCTCCTAGCCTGCAGCACTAAAATATATGGCGAGGAACTAGCTGTGGAATCACACGGAGACATCACCATGCGCTTTGCACAGCAATCGATCAGTGCACAGTTTCTAGACAACCAATCCATGCCCAGAATAATTTCCAAGTTGGCCATTGGCATCCCAATCAGATCTACCGAGAACTCACGGCCATTCCATTGAAACGCTACATCGCGGTGAACAGTGGTAGAATCACAAATTTCTCCGGTGGCGGTAGTCACCTGCAACGGTGGAGAAAGCACAGACATGGGCAGCTCAAGCCCTAAAGCAATCGGGGTTGCCACAAACGAATGTGTAGCCCCGGAATCAAATAATACATCAACAGAAGAATCACCAATAGACTCAGTACCTCTAACAAGGTTCGGAGCGCGGTCCGAATGCTGCCTATCCAAGGTGTACACTCGCCTCGAAGCAGGTGGCAGTGTAGGTGCAGAAGTAGTAGCCATCAGAACCATCTGCAAAGGAACTGCCTGAACAGCTGCAGCTCTCGCCGTCGACGATGGACAATCTCTGGAGAAGTGGCCCTCCTTGCCACACTGAAAACAAATCAGCTGACCAGAAACACAACGACCAACATGCTCCTTCCCGCACCCCGCACACCTCGGAGTGGAAGGAGGCCTGACTGAACTCCCCTGCTGAGAGGCGGCTCTCTTGAACTGGCCAGGCGCCTGTCTAGTCGCCAACTGCTTGCCCTTGCCCTTTCCAGCAAACTTCCTGTCCTTCCAGGATGTAGGAGCAGAAGTAGAAACAACAGTCCCCTTGGTCTCATCGACCTTGGCCCTCTTGGCCTTGCTTGCCACACAAACATCCTCAATATCCTTACACTGCTGAACCAGTGTACCAAAATCCCTCGAAGCAGCTCCAACAATGTGCTCGGCAATCACCTCACTAAGTCCTCTGCGGAACTTAGCAGCCAGAAACGTCGGAGTAGGAGGAAACATCCGGAAGTGTGCAAACTTCACCAGCTCATTGAACTTGGCCAAGTACTCATCTACAATCATCGAGCCCTGAACCAAACGATCGAATTCCCCCTGTTTCCTCTCATGAGCATCGTAGGGAAAGTATCTGCCCAAGAAGCACTCCTCAAAGAATGGCCATGTCATAACACGACCCTGCATCCTGAAAGCTCGAGAGGTGTTCTTCCACCACTCATGGGCATCGCCCTCCAGCATATAAGTCGCGAACATCAGCTTCTGGGGGTCAGTGCACTACATGACCTGAAATATCTTGTCCATCGATTGCAGCCATCTCGCTGCAGCAATAGGATCTAAAGACCCCTCAAACACATGTGGCTTATGCTTTCTGAAAGCATTCAGCCGACGATCAATAGCATCATGATCCTCAGCAGGCTCTGCCAAGGTCTCCACTGACTTAGCGACATGAGCAGCACTGCCAATCTGGCTATGGCTCCCCTCCTGATTACTAGGTGGAGGCGGCGGCGGTGGTGGCGGTGGAGCCTGGCCGACAGCAGGACCAGCCTTCAACTCCTCCAACAAGACTCTCATCATCGTCATGTTAGCCATCCTGTTCGCCTCGAGGACTTCTTCAGTGGTCCTCCGGTTCGCTTCACGAACCTCAGCTGCGGCTATCCGGTTCGCCTCGCGAACAACTTCCATCATTGCCGCGTTGGCCTGTCTAATGGCCTCCTGATCGGCTACTCTAGCCGCCTGCATCTCAGCCAATGCAGTCAGGACAGGATCGGGTTGATCCTCCAACGTGTCTCGTGTTCTCCCGGATCTTACCATGACTTTGCACAAGTTACACAATTTATGAGTTGATCAGGCCCACGTAGTGTGGTCACATATGCATTATCATAATAACATTCGACGGAGTAAACACATAAGACAGACACAACCAAACAACCTAGCAATTGCAATACATACAGGCTTTTCCCTCGAACCATTGCTCTGATACCATAAATGTAACACCTCGTATATATCCGGTAATGTTATCATACTATCGTATTAAGCTGCACTTAATTAAAAATGCGGAATATATTTTTCGTTTCAATTATGATGCCATTATCATTACCAACTTGCTTATTAACAGTTAATAAAAACATTGCCTGTATGTAATTGCAATAAAATAGCTAACTGAAATACCTCATTAAATAAATAACATAAGTATAAGTCTCTAGTCACGGAACTACATCACATAGACCGGACCAACTAATCAGTTTATACAACTCAGCTCAAAGTGCTAACATAAAGTGACATGGACAAACCCCATGCTCACACAAATAAGGCAACAAAGCCCAACATCAGTCTCAGCATCAACAACATAAAGATAAATGTGTAGAAAACATAAATAGTATCTAATCCAGTCATGCTATCATCAAGGCAATCATATAATAATCATCAATCATGCTCTGGCCTCTTGCCACCAGAGACATCAGCCCCCATACTACCTGAACCTGAAATAAGCATTCCCCAAACGTGGGGTGAGATCTCTGAACAAGAAATCTCAGTAAGACAAGGGGTCCTCAAGGATCTTCCACCCCAAGCTCACTTACATGTGCAATATAAGTTTAAAAGCAGTTCATCATCATCAGTTCTAAAACAATGCAATGCAGCAGATAATCATGTCATGTGTGTCAATACTATTCTATTAGCCAGAGAAATGCAGGAATACGTCTATCTCCTACATATAGTGCACGACGCCACTTGCATCCACCCCGGATCACCGTATTGTATGACGCCACATACTCAGGCTTACCGTCAAGATGGAACAACACATGCATATTAAAAGCCATTACATGTAAAGTTCAATCAACATCTCATATTTTCAAAAGCATGTAACACAGCATGCATATGCCATATCCCCCTGGAACATGGTGGAACCACAACATGGCTAAACCGAGGACACGAAAGCTTACCTTGCAAGCTAACACCAAAAGCTAAGAGTCCACAGCTCAAAGTCCAAACACCGCAGAATCACAATATGTTATGGACCAATACTATATCAATAATCATGCATCTCAAGCATACAACTTAAAGACAACGCCTTTCCTTTATGTTTTATGTCTTAAGGCTCCATACAAGCCATAAGCGCTTAATAGCTTGATTCTGACTTAGTTCATTAATTACAGAAGCCCAACTTCCTTAATCTAGGGTCCACAAACCCCCCAATTGCTTATTGTATGCACAGTAAAGCTACTGTTCTTCGAAATCCCAGAATATCCGGATATCTCACTGGAAATATCAGGATATCCCATATCAGGATATCTCACTCAAACTATCAGGATATCATATATCCGGATATCTCACTCAAGATATCAGGATATCCCATATCAGGATATCGCACTCGAAATATCAGGATATCCAATATCCGGATATCTCACTCGAAATATCAGGATATCCCATATCAGGATATCGCACTCGAGATATCAGGATATCCAATATCCGGATATCTCCCTCAAAATATCAGGATATCCAATATCCGGATATCTCACTCGAAATATCAGGATATCCAATATCAGAATATCGCATTCGAGATATCAGGATATCCAATATCCGGATGTCTCCCTCAAGATATCAGGATATCCAATATCCGGATATCTCACTCGAAATATCAGGATATCCAATATCCGGATATCTCACTCGAAATATCTGGATATTTCGCGACAGAATGCAGTTTCTGCATTTCGCGAAGATATCCTTCCAAGGTTCCGTTTTTAACTCTTCAACACGTTAAAGCATGCATTTTTAGACCCACTTAGGTTAACATTCCAGTTGGTTACTTACTAAACCCATTTACATGCAAAGATGACACCTTTAACCCATTAACACACATGAACAAGGTTGGTACAACTCACCAAAGGCTTAAAACGGAAAATGGAGATGCTTTTGGAGCTCACAACCAACTCCAAGGTTCTGACTTCTCCCAGAAACGAAAATGGTAGTCCAAGTAAAGGTCTTTCTCCCCAAAGGTGGCTCCTTGAAGCCACACAACAAGAACACAAAGGCTCTTTCCCTCACAACCAAGAAACTCAGCTCACTCCTCAACCAACAGTGGCTGGAAGTGCATCAATGATCCACTCACACCCTCACAAGGTTGCTATCAAGTGTTTACAAGGAGGAAAAGTGAAGAAAATGGCCTCAAAGCTCAAGAACAAGATGAAGAAGCCATGGAACAGTGCACACAGCATGTGCAGCCACCAAAACCCACGTAGAGGCTGATATGTTTGCCTAGGGTTTTGTGCAAATGATGTATTTATAGGCACAAGGCCACTTGGCGCGCAGTATTAGCCTTAATAGCAACGCAAAAGATCTTGATCCCAAACTTTGGAATCTAAACCTACTCATTTTTCTAAGATTTTTCATATATTTTTTTTCTGAGCACCTTTCTGGTACGCGCTTTTCCATAGCCAGTATCAGTTCTGGCATCAGTTCTGGCATCAGATCTCATTATTTTGACTTGAAACTCGTTTTACAAGTCCTACATATTATTCTAGTAATTATCACGCACTTATAATAATTTTCTGGGATACTTTTTCGGTACGCATTTATACCGACTAGCAGAACTGGTATCTGCACTTTTCTTCCGAAAAGCGACTTTCAGCATTCTTATCCACTAATTATAATTATTAAAGCCTCATAATAATTATTAGGTTCAATTATGGAATTATTTCCTAATTATCACAATTAATTCATTAATAACCTTAATTAGCGATGCGGGTTTTTATTGGTAGCGCCACAATTCATGCTAGGTGGCGCCAAGTGGCGCCACGTTACGAGCAAGTTGTTCCGACTTTGCAATTTTGGGCAGAAGTGTGGCGCTGACTAGCACCACACCGGCGCCAACTGGCACCGATTTGCAGGAAAGAAGTACAGTGTTATCCGAGGGTATTTTTTGAAGAAGGAAAGAGGATTATAAATATACCTCTTGGCAGAACCCTAGAGGAGGACTCAGAATTTTTTCGGAGGAAGCTGACAGCTGCGCTCAAGAACTCTTCCACTGTTCATCTTGTTCATTTATTTTATTTTTATGTTCTTGTTAAATATTGGATTTATAACAACATCAATGGTTGGCTAATTCTCTTTATTATAGTCAGGGTCACGAGCCCTATGTGAACCCTTGTTACAACGGATTGATTTATGGTTTTTCATTTATACAATTATCTTTATTATTACTCTGCGCGAAATTTCTATTTTCTTTATTAGAATTGATCAATCTAATAGTAGATGATAGTCTGAGAGTTAGAACCCTAGATAGAAATATTGGGGTTTTGATCTTGAAAGGGGGCAAGATAACAGTTCGTATGCATGCTAGGAATATATGTGTATTGAATTGCGGATGCCTAAATTATTGATTTCATTTCTTAATACCATGAGGAACATTGCATGGAATTGGGGTTCCAATTGGGTTTAAATGGTTAACCTTGCAACGAATTGAGGGTCGACTATTAATATTTTTTAGATAATAATTTATCCGAGTAATTTTATAAATGAATATTGTAAATCATTCGAGAGTAAGAAGCGGGAATCATTTGGTGAGTGTATCCTCTTGAGTTGATAGAAAGAATGGCTGCCAATGAAAATGAAGGTTTGACAGCCAAGCCTAAGAGGGGTATTCTGCACCTCGATAACAATGATGTGGTTCTGGCTGAGAATAAATTATTATCACAACAATTAGCAAATCTAACCTCAAGGTTAGATAAGATGCAGCTCTCTAATGTCCACGCTCAAGCTGCTGCAGTTGTTTGTGAATATTGCAAGGACAATCATGAGTCTAATGAATGTCCGACCTTACTATCTGATGATCCTCCTCAACAGGTGCAGGTAAATGGCGTGTGGTATGATCAGAGGGCCCCACCATAAAATATTCCAATAAATCAGAATTTTCCTTCTAGAAACAATAATTTCCAAAAGAGGGTGTAGGGTACTGGTCTTGATTTCAATTCCAATAATTATCTGCAACCACAACCAGTTCAACCGAAGGAACCTTCTGATTTAGAGAAGCTAGTGGGACAAATGGCCCAACATTCTAATGCTTTTATGGAAGAGACTCGGGGAAATACTAGAAATACACAAGCTTCTATCAGGAATTTGGAGAACCAAATTGGCCAGATAGCTAAACAGATGGCTGAAAGAACTCCACGCATCTTTCCTAGCAATACAGTCACTAATCCAAGGGAAAACTGTATGGCCATCACAACTAGAAGTGGTAAAGTACTGCCATCTCCAGAGGTTAAAGAGAAGCTGGATCATGCAGGCGAACATAAAAAAGAAATTAAGAAACTTGCTGAAGTGGTGAAGCCAGCTGAAAAAGAAAAAGCAAAGGAGAAATTTGAATTGAGCCTTGAATATATGAGAGCTATGGCACCCTATCCTGACAGATTCAAGCAGGATGCCCAGAAGCAGCAATATGCCAGGTTCCTCGATATACTTAAAAAGCTGCACATAAATATTCCCTTTGTTGCGGCCTTGGCTAATATGCCAAATTATGCCAAGTTTATGAAGGACCTCTTGTCAAGAAAACACAAGTTGCAGGAATGCCAAACTGTTGCACTTACTGAAGAGTGCAATGCTATTATTACGAAGAAGTTTCCTCCTAAGCATCATGATCCAGGGAGTTTTAATATTCCTATTGCTATTGGAAACACAAATGTTGGCAGAGCTTTGTGTGATCTTGGGGCAAGTATAAATCTGATGCCCTTGTATGTTTGTAAATCTATGGGGATTACTGAATTGAAGCCCACTATGGTCTCTCTTCAATTGGCTGATAGATCTTTGAGGAGGCCGAGTGGTATTATTGAAGATGTTCTTGTGAAAGTAGATAAGTTCATCTTCCCAACAGATTTTGTAGTGTTGGACATGGAAGGGGGACCTGAAATGCCTCTTTTGCTGGGTAGACCTTTCTTGACTACTGCTCGAGCCATGATTGATGTGGAAAATGGGAAGCTTGAGTTAAGGATGAATCATGAGTCCATTACCATCAATGTCTTTGACTCTATGCAACAATCCTTTGACAAAGACGATTATTTTAAACTTGATGTTTTAGAGAAAGTGGGGAAAGAAGAAAAATCTTCTAGTCAGCAGCTTGATGAAGAGCTTGAGGCACGAGGAGTTAATCTTTTTGAAGAGGAAAAGACTGTTGTTCTCACAAAGAATGATTTCGACAAAGAAGATGGTGCCCCAAAAATAGAGTTGAAAAAGCTTCCTGAAACTATGAAATATACCTTCTTGGGTAATAAGGAAGCGGTGATTGAAGTACTGAAGGAACATGAGACTGCCATAGGGTGGTCTATTTCTGATTTGAAAGATAAAGATCCCTCTTCCCATACCCACCAAATTCTTAATGAGGATGTTGACAAAAATGTGAGGAAACCTCAAGGGAGATGTCATCCTATAATGAAGAAGGTAATGAGAAAGGAAGTGGTCAACCTCTTTGATACTGGTTGGAGGATGTGTGCGGTTCACCGGAGGTCGAATATAACACCCCGTATATATCCGGTAATGTTATCATACTATCGTATTAAGCTGCGCTTAATTAAAAATGCGGAATATCTTTTTCTTTTCAATTATGATGCCATTATCATTACTAACTTGCTTATTAATCAATTAATAAAAACATTTCCTGTATGTAATTGCAATAAAACAGCTAACTGAAATACCTCATTTAATAAATAACATAAGCATTTGTCTCTAGTCACGGAACTACAACACGTAGACCGGACCAACTATCAAATTATACAACTCAGCCCAGAGAACTATCATAAGTGACATGGACAAACCCTATGCTCACACAAATAAGGCAACAAAGCCCAACATCAGTCTCAATATTAATAACGCAATAATAAAGATGCGGAAACATAAACAGCATCCAATCCAGTCATGCTATCATCAAGGCAGTCATAACAATAATCATCAATCATGCTCTGGCCTCTTGCCACCAGAGACATCAGCCCCCATACTACCTGAACCTGAAATAAGCATTCCCCAAACGTGGGGTGAGATCTCTAAACAAGAGATCTCAGTAAGACAGGGGGTCCTCAAGGATCTTCCACCCCAAGCTCACTTACATATGCAATATAAGTTTAAAAGCATTTCATCATCATCAGTTCTAAAACAATGCAATGCAGTAGATAATCATGTCATGTGTGTCAATACTATTCTACTGGCCAGAGAAATGCAGGAATACGTCTATCTCCTACATATAGTGCAAGACGCCACTTTCATCCACCCCGGATCACCGTATTGTATGACGCCACATACTCAGGCTTACCGTCAAGATGGAACAACACATGCATATTAAAAGCCATTACATGTAAAGTTCAATCAACATTTCATATATCCAAAAGCATGTAACACAGCATGCATAAGACCATACACCCATGGGACATGATGGAACCACAACATGGCTAAACCGAGGACACGAAAGCTTACCTTGCAAGCTAACACCCAAAGCCAAGAGTCCACAGCTCAAAGTCCAAACACAACAGAATCACGATCTGTTATGGACCAACACTATATCAATAATTATGCACCTCAAGCATAAAACTTAAAGACAACGCATTTCCTTTATATTTTACGTCTTAAGGCTCCATACAAAGCCATAAGTTCGTAATCACTTGATTCTAACTTAGTTCATTAATTACAGAAGTCCAACTTCATGAATCTTGGCATATGAGGACAAGTTAATGGGCTGATCTTGCTTGTCAGCCATTTTCTTCTTCTCCCACTTCATCATCTTCTTAGGTGAAGATTTATTTTCAACTACTACCTCATCTTTTTTCTTATCTTCCTTCACTATTTCTTTTTCATCATCTTCTACTACATCCTCTACAATTACTTCTTCTTTATCCTTCTTGCCTTCCACTTTCTTTTGAACAGGTTAAAGCACAAGCCTACTTCTTGTAGTAATAGCTTTGCAGTGCTCCTTTGGATTCACCGTTGTATCACCAGGGAACTTGCCCTGTGATCTCTCATATATCTGCCTTGATAACTGACCAATCTGTGTCTCCAAATTCCGGATGGATGCTTCCTGGTTTCTGAATGAAGTTTTAGTTTCTTGCATGAATGCAGAAGTTTCTTCTCTGAAAGAATTTGACCCTTGGATGAAATCTTGAGTAGTCTTTGATAACTGGGCAAAAGCTTTCTCCCATGCAGAAGTATCTCCTTGCTGTGATGAATGTGGTGGAGGAGGATGCAATGGAGGATTTAACTGATGGTGGGAACTGTAACTAAACCCAGCTTGTTGATTCCTATTCTTCCATGGTGGCATATATAAATTTCTCCCTTGGGTGTTAGGGTTCCTTTGATCATACCATACTCCATTAACCCCAGCTTGTTCTGGAGATACCCCATAATCACAATCATCTGTTACATGACTTTTCCCACAAATCGCACACACACAGTTAGTGTCCACTGAAGCAACCTTTTGATTAGATAGTTGCTTAGTGAGAGCATCCAACTGTTGCTGTTGCTCTTTATGAGTTTGCATCAATTGATCATTCTTGGCTAGCAGAGCATCATACCCATCCAACTTAATGATTCCTGTTCTTCTATCAGCCACTGAAGCATTGTCAAATTGCTGAGATGCCAAAGATTCAAATATGTCAAGTGCCTCCTGAGGAGTCTTGGTTGTCAATGACCCTCCAGCAGTGGCATTCACCAATGTCCTAGTATTAGTAGTCATCCCTTGAAGAAAAATTGCTGCTTGATTCCACACTTCAATCCCATGTTGTGGATATTTCCTCAACAATGTCTTGAACCTTTCTCAGGCCTCATAAATGGACTCCGACTCTTTCTGCTTGAATCCTGTGATCTCATCCTTCAACTTTGCCCTCTTGGATGCTGAAAAGAATCTGGCCAAAAACTTGGTCTGCAGATCATCCCAAGTAGTAATACTTCCTTGTTGCAGTGACTGCAACCATCTCTTGGCATCATCCTTCAGTAAATGAGTAAATAGCCTCAACAGAATGGCATCTCTTGTCACTCCATTGATTTTCACAGTGTCACTTAACAACAAGAAATTCTCAATGTGCAGATATGGATCTTCTGCACTTGTTCCAGCAAACTGTTCCTTTTGCACCAACTGTACCAGTGCAGGCTTCAATTCGAAATTGTTGGGCTCCACAGTAGGTCTAACCACACTTCCAATGGGTGGAATGACAGCAGGAGTCATGTAATCTCCTAATATCCTTTGTGGTGGTTGCACATGATTTTCTGCCATAATTCCTTCTTGTACTGTAGTACTTGGTTCACCATTTTCCTATACTTGTTGCCTTCTTCTGGCTGCCCTTCTATTCCTTCTAAGTGTCCTTTCTAATTCTGGATCAAACAACAAAGAGTTTTGATCAATAGTACCTTGCATACACCAGAATTACCAGAGAACAAAAATTCATACAACAAAAAATTAAAATGCTGAAAAGTAAAAGATTCAATCTCAACAACTAATGGTATTTGTCAATGTTGAATATCAATTCCCCGGCAACGGCGCCAAAAACTTGTTGTCAGATTAGCAAGTGCACTAGTCATACAAGTAATAAAAATGATAAGTAAAGATCGTTCCCACGAGGAATTGTGTCAAGCACTGACTATCCAAATGTTATTGAGTTGAATCAACCAAAAAGTTCTGAATTGCATGGATTTCTTGTCACTAGAAAATTAGATTGCATAAAATTAAAGAATTTCAAAACACAAAAAATATGAATATGAATTAACAAGTAGTCAGATGTCAATTTCCCTCAAGCATGAAATTATGAATGATCCGATTTCCATCATGAATTATCTATTATGTGATGTTAATCAATTTTTACTTATCATCAAGATGTAATGTCTTACTACCCTGATAGACACATTAATCAGAAACCCCAATGTCTTGGTGATTCCTTTCATAATACATGCATTAATTACTAAGGTCTTAAGATTACACTAGTATCATAGCATCAATGTCTTGACTACTAAAACACTAATGATGAAGTTGTCAATTATAGAACAATGTAAACATGTCTGCTCTACATTATTCCACTAACAAGAAGAATTGATCAAGACAACTTCATACAAATCACATAATAGAGGAACAAAATATCTAATTAACAATTTATAAATTCACAGTTGAGTTCCATTGAATCAGACTACAAAGGACTCTACTCAGACATAATTGAAATAAATACAAGAGAAGAAGAAAGAACAAACTCCATTGTCATGATAGTAAGTCTTCAATCTTCAAGTGTAATTACATATGAAACACTACTCCTAAGAATTTGGAAAATAAGAGAGAGAGAAGTCAGATCAGATGATCTGATGTAGGAGAGATAGAGATATTGTAGAGAGATCTCTAAAAATATGAAGGCCTTTGCCTTTTATAGTGTTACAAATTCTGCTGAAAAATAACATGGGCACTAAAACGGTCTTGATGGGCGTTTTAGCGTCCAGGCTTGACGCTTGTCCAACTGCTTTTAACTGCATTGGGTGCTAAAACGGTCTTGATGGACATTTTAGCGTCCATGGCTGGCAACTTCCCAACTGTTTTTAATTGGCTCCAACGCTAAAACACTTGATTTGAACATTTTAGCGTCCGAGACCAGAGACTTTTTCCACATAAGGGCGCTAAAACGGTTGATCAGGAGGTTTTAGCGCCCAAGACTCGAAACTTTTCCAACAGCAGCACACTAAAATGCTCGATGTGGCCGTTTTAGCACTGAGCTCCAGAAACTTCCGCTCCTAATTCACAGCAGCGCGCTAAAATGTTCTGTGTGGACGTTTTAGCGCTCAGCACCAGCAACTTTCTCCTTCAATCTGCAGCAGCGCGCTAAAATGGTTCGTGTGGCCATTTTAGCGCTCAACACTTAGGCATTCTCCCTTTCTCCAAAATCTTCTTCCTTCATTCTGATGCTTTTTGGGCTTCCTTTCCCTACAAGATAGTGTAAATTTTCACAAAGCTTTCAGAACTTGCACTTGAGGGATTTCTAAGACATTAACCTCCTTTGCATCCAATTAATCACACCAATTGCCTAGGGCTTTGTGCCTAAAGTTATATAAATAGGCCACATGACCACTAACGCGCATTATTAGCATTAATAGCTACGCAAAAGATTTTAATCCCAAACTTTGGAATCTTAAACTAATGATTTTTCTAAGATTTATCATATTTTTATTTTATTTTTCAGAGCACCTTTCTGGTACGCGCTTTGCCTTAGCCAGTATCAGTTCTGGCATCAGATCTAATTATTTTGACTTGAATCTCGTTTTACAAGTCTTACATTTTATTCTAGTAACTATCATGCACTTATTATAATTTTCCAGGATACTTAACCGGTACGCATTTATACCGGGTAGCAGAAGCGGTATCATGCTTTTCGTCCGAAAAGCGACTTTCAGCATTATTACCCACTAACTATAATTATTAGAGCCTCATAATAATTATTAGGGTCAATTATGGGATTATTTTCTAATTATCACAATTAATTAATTAAATACCTTAATTAGCGGTGCGGGTTCTTACACACACGGTCATGAGAGTGGGAGGGGAAAGGAATTTGCAAAATATAGTTTTTCGTATGGAGTCTTTATGCTTTTAGGTTTCAATTTGTTTAGGGAGAAAGGAAGATGATGAAGTGGCTCAATCTTAACTTGACAAAGTAATTCTTTCACCTATGCTTCTGGACATGCAGCGCTGAAATGGTGAAGGGTGAGGTCTATATGGTTGATTTAAAGGCCAACAACAATCAGAAAATAACTTGGGCTTCTATCTCTCATCTGGGGCGCACAAAGGTGCAAGAGGGGATGTCAATTCTGCCCAATCATGTGACATGCAAACTGACTACATGTTCCTTATTGGGTGCATGTCTTAAAGCTGAATGAGTTAGGAAGGTGCAGCAAGCAATCAGCTTTCCTTTTTACACTCTCTATGCGCATGTGATAAGGGAAACAAGGAGTGAGGCTGACTTACTTTGTATTGTATGTAAGCAAGGTTCATAATTTCTGTTAAGCCCTATGCGCACAAGTGGAGGGGAAATAAGGATGGGCTTTACCATGTGGAGATCACTAACCAATTAGGGGCTGCCTTGAGGGATTTCTTAAGATGAGATAAGGATAAAATGCAAAATTGGGCTGAATCAAAGACTCTCCTTAAAGCCCTAAGGCTTCGGCCAAATAAGAATTGGGGGTCAAAAATATACAAGCCCAAAGGTGCACTACTTAGGTACTAGTCCATGAAATCATAAGTTCCTAAATCTTTTTAGCATTTTAATTTTTCTATAGGTTGCTATTAATTTATTCTTACATCTTTTACTAATGTTTCACCTGCCTAAAATAAATTCTCACCTATCATTATAATTCAAATAATTCCCTAACTCAATATTAATTCCATACTAGTAACTATATAATTCGAAGACAAAGCATGTATTGCACATAATTTGAATTTAACATAAGTATCCATATTCCTCATAGAAATATATATATATATATATATATATATATATATATATATATATATATTCCTAATTACGTGGGATGTTACACTTGCTGTGATTGTAACTGCGCCTAATATCATAATTAATGTTAACAAGACCGGTACATAACGGATTCTTACAGCAAACTTTTTGATGCAATTGTACAGCTATATTTTTACCCGGTAAAAATACTATTCATCAAATTTCCAAAAACTTTTCTAACCACTTTGTTTTATTTTGAATCCATTTCCAGGGTTATTTTTCCCATTTGAGACCTTCTACTAACATTTTACTGTTTAGGGTTACGTGATTGTCAAATTACCATTTTACCCTTTTTACGTATTTTGACCCAGAATTTAGGATTTTCACTAATCCTGCCCTTTAATCCTTATTTTTACTATCACCGGGTGCACACGAGATATTACATTATGAGTCACGCATATTATGATTATCTATTTTGCCATGATGAGACTTATAGCACCTCGTAATTCTAAATCATATAAATTATATTATAAATTTGGATTAAAGGGTAGGATTAGTGAAAATCCAGAATACAGAGTCAAAATATGTAAAAAAGGTAAAACGGTAAATTGCCAAACACGTAACCCTAGGAAATGAAATTTGAGTAGAAGGTCTCAAATGGGAAAACTAACTCTGGAAATGAATTCAGAACGAAAAACTGAGTGGTTAGGCAAGTTTCTGAAAAATTGATGAATGGTATTTTTACCAGGTAAAAATACAGCGATACAATTGCACCGAAAAGCGTGTCAAATGAGTTTTGAGCACTAGGTATGGAAATAAGTTATAAATGGTACATATGACTAGGAATTATGATTTCTGTTAAAAATTGATTGAAATTAGGGCTTTTGGGAAAGCGTGCCCACAACGCGCATAACAACTTAAAGGATTTTGGTGAATGTTAACAATATAAGTTTCTAAATAGTCTAGGAATTAAACGTTTAGTGATTTAAGCGAGAGATTTGAATTAATTCGAATCGCGTAAGGTGGCAGTGAAACCCACCTCACTTAAGTGGACAAAGCCACATGTGCATAACCACTATTCACCTTCTCCTTCTCTCCTCCTTCCACTTGCAACATGCGGCCTCTTTCATTGTTGTGCAAGTTTTTGCATAAAACTTCATCTCCACCAAACTCCATCAAAACCTAACCAAAATCAAAGTTTCACCACACCAAACTTCAAGTAAATAGCATTCTAAACCCAACCATGGTACTTTCAAGGCATGAAACTCGCTAGATTGAGAGAAAAAGGTGACCCATGTCCGCAGCTTTAGTGAAGGAAGTTGATGTTTTTGAAGTTGTTTGATCCTCCATTGCTTGGATATTGTGAGGAGGAGTCCTAGGTCTTGATTGTGGGTAAGTTTTCATTGGTTAATTTGATGGATTGATTTTCATGAACCCAGGGCTTGCATGCATGGAATGATGTGGTTGGGGACTTCAAATTGAAAATTTGTATTAGATAAAAGTGTCTTAGAATAATGTTTTATGATAATTGAGCTCATAAAAATTATTGGTGAAAAGTTTGATAACTTAGGCATTTTTATGATTGGTATGCATGACTTTGTGAAATGGAAGTGTTGTGTGATTGTGTGGTTGAGTTGTGGAGTAATTGTATGAGCTAATTATAGGATTGTATTATGTGTGGAAGTGTGAAATTGGATTGAGTACCCCTAGGTATATGGACATGCACCATTTGGCCATCTAAGGGACGTGAGGGGAAAATGTTGTAAAATTTATGTAATTGATGTTGTGATGGTTGGAACTATGCTTAAATAAGTTGTATATTGGTTTGATGTATGTGGATTTGAAGTGGAACCATTGGATAGGTCTGAGTGTTAAAATTGGCTTAAAAAAGGGAAATTGGGAAAGCTGAGGAAGAGTGGCAAGTTAATGAAGTTGAGGACTTAAATTGGTGTGGTGGTGAGCTTGGGAAATCATTGGGATATTGTAATAAAGTTAATAGCATGACTTTGTATTTTTGGGCCAATTGGTCGAACCATATGGGTGTGCGTGGGTGCGAGTGTGGTGCTTTGTATTTAGACTTAGTTGCACCATGGTATTGATGATCCTTGTGTTGTTATTGTAGGTTGCCTCCCACGGACGTGAACTTTGAGCGGTGAGCTCGGTGGATTGCCTTTGGTCCTTGACCAAAAGGATTGTGGTAAGTGCTTATGACAATTTGCATGAATACTTGAATAGCCAAGTGTATGGTTTTATTTGGTTATAATTGATATGAGAATGACCTGTGTGTAGGCATTTCTGGTTGGACCAAGCTCGGTTAAACCTTGCATTGGTGTTACCTAGAGAGAGAGCTTCAATAAGGTAATCCTTTGGTACTGGGGTTAATCCTCGTTTGTGCTCCACCACGCCCCTTGGGGGTAGTGGTTGGAGGTGTATGTTAATAATATGTTATAACATGCTCATGCATAAGTATATATATTGGGTACATATGATGTACCGTGTCTCTGGCCAGTAGATAGTTGCCTTCGGATGTTACGGACTTCCACTGGATAGGTCTCCGTGAAGGAGTTCCAGTTGACCTGGGGTCATGGAGTTGTTATCCGTTGAGAAGCACTTCCTTGGATGAGAACCCGTAGGCTATATGCCGAGGCCAATAGGCTGGATGCTGTGCGGTTTTTGCTTCGACCATTCTAGCTTCATCGTATTTTTACTCCTTATGTATCCCTACTTCACTAAATCTCTTGCTTTATCCCTCTTTGGTTGTTATAGTGCATTGTTGATTTACATCTGAGTGAGCCATTGGGCAGAGTAATCTCCAGATCCTCTGGATTATTGAGATATATACTATATCTCACCTCATGTTTGGGGCATTATTTCAGGTAATAGCAGTGGGGCTGGAGCTGTGGGCAAGAGGCCCATGGGATGAGCACGTAGACCTAGAGATCATTTTGCATTTTGAGGCCACTTTTGGCATAGGCTAGACTTAGGGCATGACCATTGTATATGGATTTAGGATTAAGCATATTATCATATTTGTTCATGCCATATTTTGTCTAAGTCTAGTTGACGATTTATCATGTTTAATTTGGAGGATTTATTTGTATTATGTTACCGTTGGAGAATTGTAACTTGTAAATTATGGACTTTTTGTAATATTGAAGCATGTATGTGATGAAAGGGCAATAAGTCTATTTTAAGTTATGATTATGTGTATATTGAAAGAATGCATGCAAATGGAACAATGTTATTGAAATGGTGTAAGTCTAACAATGTAAGTAATGAATTGTAAAGTGAGGCAAATGATATAAATTGTTGTGGGTTGTAAGAGCACCAAGACATTGTTGGTCCTTGAGTTCCACCCTTATATATTAGGTACCATTTGATGATAATAACACATTTTTGATAAAGTGGGATAGGTTGAATAAACAAAGGAGATGCCGTCGAGATTTATATAAAATGACAGTTTTTAAGTCTACTTTAGGAGAGCATATCTCCCTCCACAGAGGTCCAATAGGGACGTGCCATATATCATTTTTATGGTTGAGATGTTAACTATATTGTGTCAAAATTTGGTAGCCATTAGAGTCATGAGAAGACCTGTAGAAGCATTTGAGTGAAGAATGTTCAAAACGCCTTGCACTTAGGGGCTATCGGGTGACAGTTTTGAGAAATTTATTTTTCCCTCAATTCTTGGTAAAATTAGGTCCGTGATGTTTCAAATTGAAGCTTAAGGTGTCTAGTTTACTATATAAGAATTTGAGAGCAATTGGTGGAGTGGTTTGTTCATAATCTCAGAAATAGTGAGGTATGTTTGGTGTCCTGTTTAGGGTTGGCTGGCAGCTTTGCATGTCCGACTTCAAACGGCGATAACCGGAGCAAATGAGAACTTTATGGGGCGTGTGACACCTTGTTCAAAAAATAATTAAGTCTAGAATAACTTAAAAAATTGAGAGGTTCGTAGCATGTAGATTCCGCACGGTGTTCAAAAGACTGAACCATGTTTAGTTATGTAAAAATCGTAAAATTGAGAATTAAGCTAAGTGGGTTTATGGGAACCCCTTAGTGACTTAAGATAAGCATAGTATGATAGTTAAGCAATTATTTTAATTATTTTGCATTTAGATTTCAGTTATGATCACAGCTTTTATCATTACGTTTTATTATTATTTTTAAACGCTTACGTAATGAAAAGGAAAAAGTTTACTCGCATTTTTAAATTAACTGCTGTGATTGTAACTGCGCTTAATATCATCATTAATGTTAACAATACCGGTGTACAACGGACTGTTACAAGACTTTATTGGGACTAGACTTGATGGATTATGTTGTTATTTGTGGTGAGCATAGGGGTTGTCTATGCCACTATTAAATAATCTGTTTATTTGTTTACTTGAGTATTTGTATTGTAGCACCATGAGTCTTGGATGCTTTTGAATTGATATTTATGAGTATGAGGTATTTCAGGTTTTATTTTAGCACTACAATTACATAAGGATTGTTATTAAAAGGAAAAGTTAATCCACCATGAGGATTAGCCTTGTTTATTTATACAAAATAGTATATTGCTTCCGCGATTAATTATTGCAAGCTGCGCTTTAAATACCATTTGTATGTTGATACACCGGCTGGAGTGGGGTGTTATACTATTCACCGATATACTCTCCCAAATTTAATAGTTCATAATTCCTTTCACCGATAATACAATTTAATCAGTCTTTTTATTGATCTTTAAATTTATCCACTTATTTTAGTACCAGTCTTTTCCTTGATGATATTATTTTCAAATTACTATGCATATTAGCCCTTTCACTAATGGTACAATTTATATTTTTTAATTGCACATCAGTCCTTTCATTGATAGTATAATTTTCACTTTACTAGTATACTGGTCCCTTCACCAGTATTACCATTTTCATCTTTCTTTGTTTTATTTCACCTACTCATGGTTTCCAACTATTAAATAACCTTAAATGTCTACTATTAGGTTTACTACCTACATTCTTATTTCACTACTCTTCTTGTTTATGCATGCATCTATATATCATGCAAACATATATTTACCGCCACTACATTTGGTGAACAATTCATAAAGCACTACTTTTTTTTTCATTCATACCTCTTTTCATCTGGTGTATTTCCTCCTCATTAAGCGGCTCTAGGGTAGATACCTCCAGTTCGAGATCCAGTAACTGTTCCTACAACTATAGACTCATTCATCTTTTTTGGACAATTATTAGCAAAGTGACCCAAATTGCCACATTTAAAGCATGTCTTTGATTCATACCAACATGTGCCTCCATGAGTCTTACCACGTGTATTGTAAGAACCCGCACCGCTAATTAAGGAAATTAATTGATTAATTGTGATAAATTAGGAAATGATTCCATAGTTGACCCTAATAATTATTATGTGGCTTAAATAATTATGTTAAGTGGGTAAGGATGCTGAAAGTCGCTTTTCGGAAGAAAAGTGTAGATACCGGTTATGCTAGTCGGTATAAATACGTACCGAAAAAGTATCCCGAAAAATTATATTAAGTGCATGATAATTACTAGAATAATATGTAGGACTTGTAAAACAAGTTTCAAGTCAAAATAATGAGATCTGATGCCAGAACTGATACTGTCTATGGAAAAGCGAGTACAGGAAAGGTGCTCCGAAAAATAAAATAAAAATATGACAAATCTTAGAAAAATGTGTAGGTTAAGATTCCAAAGTTTGGGATCAAGTTGTTTTGCGTTGCTATTAAGGCTAATATTGCGTGTTTAAGTGGATTTGGCTTTAAATACACCTATTTGGCACAAAACCCTAAAAACCTAACTTACCTACGTGAGTGTGGCTGTAGCTAGTCTCCCTTGCTGCCACCCTTTCTCTTTGGCCACTTTGCTTGGGAAAAATCACCAAGTTACCACCTTTCCTTTGATTTTCTTCATCTAAACACTTGAGTGAGGGTGAGTGTGGTCTTGTGTGGGAGTGGAGTGCCCCATTGCTGATTTTCAGCCTCTGTTTTGTGGAGTTCTTGGGCTGAGTTCTTTGCTTTGAGGGGAAGAACCTTTGTTCTTCGGTTGAGTGGCTTCAAGGAGCCACCTTTGGTGAGAAAGACCCTCCTTGGCATGACATTTTCGTGAACCTTGTTTATAACACCTCACAATTCTAAATTAAGTAATTAAAGTGTTAAGTGAGTAATTAAGTGAATGATTAGTTAAAATCCCAAAGATTAGGCCAAAATACAAAGAAAGGGCAAAACGATAATTAGCCAACACGCAACCCTAGGAAGATAAAAATTGAGTAGAAGATCTCAGATGATAAAAATAAGCCTGGAAATGGATTCAGAATGAAAAATTGAGTGGACAGGCAAGTTTCAGAAAAATCAGTGAATAGTATTTTTCGCGGGTAAAAATACCGCAGTCAGATTGCACCGTAAAACGTGCCAAACAAATTTTGAGCTCTAGGTTTCAAATATGAATTTTAAATGGTCCATAGAAATAAGAAATATGATTTCTGATAATATTTGATGAATTTAAGTCAGTTTGTGGAAGCGTGCCAATGGCGCGCGCTGTAGCTTAAAGCAGTGTTTTTCCCGAACAACCGGAAAGCTCCAGATTTATCTGAGTGGGTATAATTAAAAGAGTTTAGTTAATATTAAAAATTAGAATTTCTAAATAGGTTTTAAATTTGTGGACGTTTAGTGAATCAGAGAGAAATTCGGATGAGTTTTAAATCGCGTGGGACCCGCTCCCACTTAAAATCACTTAAGGTACCTAGATTGCACTATTCATCACCCTCCTCCCCTCTTTCTCTCTCCTGGCAGCACACATGAACAGCCCTCCCCACCATTTTTGATTCAAATTTTTCCTTTGGCCATAACTTAGCCATCTCTCCACCGAATTCAACGATTCTTGTCTTGAATCTTGATGGAAAACACCTCCTGAATCCATTGGTAGCCTTGTTTAGCCTTGAAAGTGAGTGTGTGAGGAGATCTAGCCCCATTTCAGTTGCGGTTTTGTATGGATTTTTGATGTTCATGAAGCTTTTTCATGCTCCAATGGTGGAGTATGCTTAGGTAGAGCCATATACCGTGCATTTGGGTGAGTTATTTCAACATTTCATTGGTTGAATTTTGAGTTTTGATTATTGACTCTAAAGAGGGATTTTGTGATATGTTGTGTTAGAGAGCTCAAATGGAAAATGTCTATTAGATGATAATGTCTTAGAATGATGCATTAATGCTAGAAATGCAATGAAAATTTTAAGTGAAAAATGATGAATTTTAACTTAGGAAAAATTTGGGGTCATGAATTGGATTTTTGAATTTTGTGTTAATGTGTTGTATGGTGAATTGTAGTGTGATTATATGATGATATGAAGTGATCGTGTGAGGTGTGGATCATAGGAATTAAGTGAAAAACCCTTGGTTGGCCTATGTATAGAATTCGGCCAAGGAGGCAAATGTGAGGAAATGATGTTTTGGAAAATTTTAGTGATGTGTTGTGTCTTGAAAAAGTCATTAGATGGGTTGTATGGTGATTGGCATGTGGAAGGATCAATGCAAAAATAATAATTGTTAAAATTGGCCTAATGTGCCTAAAGTGAAATATTTCGCAAAATGTTGCGTAAAAGTCGTAAAACGGAAAAACAGCGATTGAACTAGCCTTTGGGTAACCTAAGAGAGTGTAATAAAATGAGAAAGAAAATTTAGAAAAATAAATTCTAAAAAGACACTGATATGGCCGAACCCTACATAGTGGTGAGGTGAGGATTTGACGTTTTCGCGTTTTGACGTATTTTGACTGAAGTTGACGGCTATACATGGTTGTATAGGTTGCCGTACGTGGATTTAAACCTGGAACAGTGAAACAGTGGATTGCCCTTGGTCCTGGACCAAGTGGATTGAGGTAAGTGATGTGATTTACACATGTTATTTTGAAATTCATGAGTGGTTTAAAGTTCTAAGTGTGAGGAATTGTCCTCTGTGTAGGCATTCCCTGTGTATAAAGCTATAAGTGGAGTTTCTGCGAAGCTCAGTGGACGTATAAGAAGAAAGGTAACCTCTTGGTACTGGGGCTTGTTCCCCTTGTGTGTTCCACCATACCCGTTGAGGGTGATGGTAGGAAGTGTGTATGAGTAGTGTAGAACAACATGAGCATGCATATGCATTATCACAGTGGGTACTTATGTACCAGATCTCTGGCCAGTAGATATTTTTAGCCTTCGGGAAAGTTTTCCGGACTGCCACTGGATAGGTCTTCGAGAGGGAGTTCCAGTTGACCCAGGGTCGTGGTGTGTTATCCGGATAGGAGCACACTAGGTAGTCTCGGGTGTATATAGTTGGAAGGGGTACCTTGGTGGGTTGTTCTCTGAACACGCCAGGGGTAGTACCCATAGGCGTATAGCCGAGGACATGGCGTGGTATTGGTATCTACCATTCCCGCATATCATAGTTGTTTTCTGATATTATCCCCTTTCTCTAAATCCCTTGCTTTATCCCGTTTTATAACAGTGGTGTTGTTTTTATGCTATTGATATACATTGAAGTGAACCATTGGGCGGAGTTTTCTCCAGAACCTCTTGGTTACTGAGATATATCCGTATATCTCATCCCGTCTCGGGGCATTTATTTCAGGATGTACCAGTGGACATGGAGCAGCGGGCAAGAAGCCCGCATGATGATGAGTGGATTAGTGATGCATATTTTGCTTCAGCCCATGGTGGTGTGCACAACCCATGGTGGCTGATGGCACCTATGATGCACGGACACGGACACGGGACATGGGACACGACATGACACGCCGACACGTTAATTCTAAAAAATGTCATATTTGAACACGTTGGGACATGTTTTAATATTAAATAGAAATTTTAATATATGTAATATAATTTATATTTAATACATATAAGAGTCCATGATAAGTCATATAACTAATCAAATATTTAAATTTCATAACATAAATAAAAATAAAAATAATTTTTTGTACTTTGTTAATTTTTCATATCATATTTCATATCATATTTCATAACAGAAAAAAATTAATTTAAAAATTATTTTTTTATTTATTTAATTAATAAAATAAAATTAAGATTTAAAAAAAAACATGTCCCAGCGTGTCCGAAACATGTCCCAGTGTGTCCGAACGTTGACCGCGTGTCAGAAAAGGTTGACTGCGTGTCCGAAAAACGTGTCGGAGAGTTGACCGCGTGTCCCCAAATGTTGACCGCGTGTCGGACGCGTGTCGGAGCGTGTCCTTGTCGGACACGTTTCCGACACGTAAATTTTGGAAAAATAGGTGTGTCCGTGCTAGGTAGGATGGCACAAACTGCCCTGTATCTGTGGGCAGATCTGGGTCAATTTTGGGAAATTAATTCCCGCTTCGTTACTTGGTTAAGCATACGATATATCAAATCGAAGTTTGAGGTGTCTAGTTTATGGTGTAAAAGTTTGAGAGGCAGTGGTCTTGTGGTTAGGTGCAGAATAATCTGTGAGTATTGGAGGTTTTGGGCTGTTTTGGAGTTGGTGGGCAATGTTGTTTGTCCAACTTCAATCGGCGATAACCGGAGCTAATGAGCTCGGAATCGAGAGTGTGATAGCTTGTTAGAAAGGTAATGGAATAAGGAAAAAAGATAACCTTAAGTATAGGTTTGGATTTTTGTTTTGTGTTCGTAGAAAAATTAATTAGTGAATCTGGTTAAGTTTGGTAAAAACGTAAGTGAGGAATTGGCTAAGTGGGTTTATGGGAACCCCTTAGTGTCTTATATGTAGTAAAATAAGTGTATAAATAGTTTAATTAAGTCTTCCGCTAGTGTTACAGTTACGATCACAGCTTTTAATTATTACGCTTTTTATGTTTTAACTGCTCGCGTAATAATCGGAAAAAGTTTATTCACATTTTTATAAATGAATTGCTGTGATTATAACTGCGCTTAATATCATAATTAATGTTAACAATACTGGTGTACAACGGGCTGTTACATTGTTGAACCTGAGTTTGGAGCAGTTGAGAGAGCTCCAATAGCATCATCTACCTCTGTTTTGGCTTGTGGTATGATCACCACCTTTGAACTTGAATTTTCTTGCTAAAAAATGGAACCTTGATGCATGTAAAGGCTAAAAGATGATAACTTAACGTTGTGTAATGCTAAATACATCTAGAAATGCACTTGGAAGGATATCTTCACAAAAATGCAGAACTGCATTCTGTCGTGAAATACCCGGATATTTTTCGAGCAGATATCCGGATATTGATGTCAGGATATGGTATCCGGATATGGGGATCTGGATATCCAGATATTGAATATCCGGATATGGTCAGTGTGATATCCGGATATGCCCCGAGGAATATCCGGATATTCTGGGATTTCGAAGAACAGTAGCTTTACTGTTCATACAGTAGGCTATTGGGGGTTTGTTAGGAAGTTGAACTTCTGTAATTAATGGACTAAGTCAGAATCACGTGATTAAGGGCTTGTGGCTTTGTTAGAATTAAGACGTAAAACGTAAAGTAAAGGCGTTGTCTTTTTATTGTATGCTTGAGATGCATGTTTATTGATATGTTAATGGTCCATAACAGATTGTGATACTGCTGTGTTTGGACTTTGAGCTTGTGGCTTGGATAGCTAGCTTAAGAGGTAAACTTTTGTGTCCTCGGTTTAGCATGTTGTGGTTCCACCATGTCCCTTGGGGATGTGGTTTATGCATGCTGTGTTACATGCTTTGATGTTTTGGAAATGTTGTTGAGCTATTATATGCAATGTGCTTTTATGATATGCATGTGATGTCCACCTATACGGTAAGCCTGAGTATGTAGTACATACAAGATGGTGAGGCTGTGGGTGAGGTGCAAGCGGTGTTCCTTGTACTCATGTGGGTATAGACGTATTCCTGCATTTCTCTGGCCAGTAGATAGCGATAAACACACATGTCATAGATATCTGTTGCACTGCATAGTTTTGGAAATTATATTGAATTACTATTTTTAGAACTTATATTGCACATGTAAGTGAGCTTGGGGTGGAAGATCCTTGATGACCCCTTGTCTTACTGAGATTTCTTTGATTTGAGATCTCACCCCACGTTTGGGGATGCTTATTTCAGATTCAGGTAATGTTGAGACCTCAGGCGGCAGGAGACCGGAGTTGAGTTAGATATTGTATATGCTGACTGTTGGATGCTGGATATGCATGCTGCCTTTATGCTTAGTTTCATTATGTGTCATGGATTATATTGCTGAGACTCTGTGTTTTGATGTTGTTATTTGGTGAGCGTGGGGTTTGTCCATGCCACATAGACTGGTTATGTCTTAGTTTTATTTGATGTTGTATTAATGTATCAGGATATTGTCCGGACTACGTGATGTAGATCAGTGATTTTAGATACACACTTATCTATATGTTATGAGGTATTTCAGTTAGTTGTCTTGCAATCTTCATACAGGCATTATTTTTATTAAATTGATTAAGTAATCAAGTTGGTAATCGATAATGACGTCATAATTGAAAAGAATAAGAATATTCCGCATTTTTATTTAAGCACCGCTTAATACGATGTAATGTTAATATTCTGGGTATACACGGGGTGTTATGTGTATCACATTTAGGCAGAGGGACTTCACTTGTACCCGTTCCTCTTTGATTTCCTTTCCTCTTGAACTTATCATCAGTTTGCCTAACTTATAATTTTTCTACTGTATTCCTTCCTAAAGGAGTTGCATCCATTGTCTTTCTAGGATCAGATTCCTTAACGTTAGAAGGCTTCTTGTATGACCCATTTACTTCCTCCACATATTCGCATTGTTTAATCAAAGTAGGAAAATCTCTTTATGCATATCCTGAAGTTCTCTTTGCTAACTTCTCACATAAACCCCACTGAAACTGTACTGCTTGTTCAACAGGAGTAGGCAGTGCCTTCCTATAGTGAGCGAACTTCACCAGTTCATTAAACTTTGCTAGATACTAGTCAATAGTCATAGATCCCTGCTTCAGCTCATGATATTCTTTTTCTTTAAATTCCCTAGCCTCTCTAGGAAAATACATGTCTAAGAAAAGACCTTCAAATAAATTCCAAGTAATCTACTGACCATGTTGCTCCAAAGGATGAACAATATTCATCCACCAAACATTAGCGTCATCCTGTAGCATATATGTAGTAAACACTAACTTGTGGGGATCTTTGTACCTCATAACTCTGAAAATTTTATCCATAGATTGTAATCATCTAGCAGCCTCTGTCGGATCATAACCTCCCTTAAAAGGTAAAGGCTTATGTTTTCTAAAAGCATTTAACCTCCTTTCAAGAGTTTCATCATCTTCCATTTTTCGATCTACCTACAGCTGCACATTACTGATACGATGGCTAGCTCCACTAGCGTTCCCTGCATGGTGACTAGCTTCAATCTTCATATGAAAAACACCATCACTAGCTCTACCCTCTGCATAAAGAACATACGGCTGGGGTTGAACTTGTGGTTGCACCATTGGCTGTACCTCTGGCTGAGCTTGTGGCTGCACATGTGGCTGTTGATTAGGGTGAGGTGGTAGAGGTGGCGGCTGATTTTCATTCCTTCCCGTCCTGAACTCTTATATCATCAATCTCATCATAGTAATATTGGCTAACCTATTCGCCTCTAGAATATCTTCAGTAATTTCTCTATTTGCTTCTCTATTGGCATCCAACATTTCCTGATTGGCCTGTCTATTTGCAGCCATTTCTTGCTGCACGCCAGCCAAAACTGCTGCAATTGGATCTGGCAGACCACTCTCTGCTCTCTGAGGGTTCTCGGTATTCACCTTGATACTACACATATTACAAAAAAAATGAGTTGATCAGGCTCACACTTAGTGGTCACATATACAATATAATAATAAACACCATAAACATTCATCAAGCTTCCTACTATATTTCACCTTCAATGTCACGACTCTATATCTATCGTACTAAGAATGAGTTTTCACCTATACTCAATATTCAAAGATGTATCATCGTGTCCCACACTAAGAATCAATTCACTTAACTGACATTGTACTCAACCTATCCTATAACGTTTTTCCCTAAAAATATTTGTCTCTGATACCATAAATGTAACACCCAGTTCATGACAACTCATTAACATGCATATGGTATAGAAACGCCGCGTAATTAAATGTTTAAGTGGAAGACTTAACCAATAAAAGTATCACTGTTATCCGCATAACTAAGTGATTTAACTTTTTCTTTTAATATTCTTTACGTGTTACCGTGCTTATTTCATTTTCCAAATCATTGTTATTATCATTATTACTATTATCTGTACAGTCTCATACCTGCACAGAACTCCTAATTAATTTTTTGATAATAATTGCGAAATCGGCAAGTGTACCGATCGTTCCAAGTAATAAAAGTGATAACTAGAGTATCGTCTCCACGAGGATTGAAGCACCGCAACAATTATAACTAGCCATCTCTTGTTGGATTAATAAAAAGTGGGTTGAGAATGATTATGATTTGTAAAGACAAAAACAATTAAAGAAAAATGTAAAGAATTCAAAATCCTTGAGAAATTCAAGAACATAAAATTAAACGATGAACAAATAATAGAGAAAACATTGCGGTAAGAGAAACGAACACCTTTCTGATCCCCACCTTGTAATCTGAATCACGTTTACATTCGATCTACCCATTGATCAAACGATTCACCATCTTTTATTTAATTGGTTAAGCCCTAATCCCATAGTGACATTACCCTTATTAACCCTGTTAGAATCCTAATCCCTTAGTAATCCCTTTTTAGGTTAAACATTTAAAACAATGAATCTTTCACGTTTGTAGTTTATGTAGCCTATCCCTAGTGCATACATGAATGGTTACTTTCCTTCCTATCAGGAATTAGGATCCCAATATCCCTATTGCGAACCCTAACCCTCGCAATCCCATTAGAATGATCAGATTTAAAAGAATTAATAGACGAAGAACAAAGGAAAATAAAAGCAATTAGATAAACAAATGTAAAATTGATCCAAATTACAAGGGGTTCACATCAAGGGTTGTGACCCTCACCACAATAATAAAAACTAGTCAGACATATCATGTCTGACAATTCAAATATAGAAAAAGAATTCATGAAAGAATAAAACTGGAAGAAGAAGAAGAAATCTTGAATCTTCAGTCACCGAGAGCTTCTTCTCCAATTTCTCCTTGTCAAAAGATGTTTTCTCTTGAGGTCTGAGTCTCTATTTATAGAGTTTTGACCTTGTGTAGAAATCTTGATTTAATCCTTGTCGTAATCTTAGTGTGATCTGTCTCTGATTTAAAAAGGATTTGCTGCTGATTTGTCCGCACCTCCCACGCCACTAGCGCGGCTCCCACGTTGTGAGCGTGGGAGTTTTGTTCAGAATACTGGAGCACCATGCAACTAGCGTGGGTTCCACGCTCACAGCGTGGTTTGCATTAAGGTCTAGCGCTACTAGCGTCAGTGCCTCGCTAGTATAGTGGAAGTCTTTGTCTGTTTTTGATCTCTGGCGCTACTAGCGTGAGTTCCACTCTAGTAGCGTGGGTGTCTCTGTCTGAATAGCTCCATCCACGCTTTTGTCGTCATTCCCACGCTCTCAGCGTGGGCTTTCATTTTTGCATTTTCATTTTTACCTCCAGTTTGTCTGTTTCTCCTACGAAATCAACATAAATCAATTGTGCAATCTCTGATTGAGATTTTAACAGATCAACAGTAATTTTTGCCTCTTTTCTTAAGATAAATCAATATTCTTTCTTTTTGGCTTAGATTTACCCATATGCTGGATGCATATCAAATAATTCCCAGATTTGAACGTTGCTGTCCTCAGCAATGTAATAGATCAAACATTAGGCAGCAATGATAAACTCTGTGAGAAGAATTTATGTCATTAATGAAATTTTCTACATGGAGAAGATTAAGAGTTATAATGCTATGCATGAGTGAATCCAAAGTTGAGAATTGCAGAAATCACTTTTTGTACAAGGAATTAGAATCTAGCTCAATCACTCCTTACCAAGATAATCACTGTACTTGTCACTCTTTATATCGGGTTTAAACTCTCAATCCATCAGTGCAATAAGACTACCATAAGCTTGATCCTATTCTCAAGTTCCTAAGAATGAGGAACATGTAAAACATGCACAATTAGATCCAAAGGTCTTTCCAGTGTTGTAACTTGGCTTAGGCTAAGGTGGAAATATCTGGGAAAGTGGCTAATTTTCACTGTACATGAGATTGAAACACACTATTTATTTTCAGTTGTTCACCCTCAACCACAATTTCACTTAGTCTTTTCCTCCTTTTTGACCTTTTTATGCTTTATCATTGCTTTGCAACTTTCTCATTTTATTCTTTTTTTCTTTTGGTCTCGACTTTTGCTTTTCCCTTCACTTTAACTTCTGTGAACTTTTTCCTTAAATTTCTATGATCGGTGTTTCAATCTCATTCAAGATACATGGATAGGGATATAATTTTAAGTGTTTATGGTGGAATCCAACAAGAGACAGGCTAAAGCTCAAAGGGGCTAGCAATGGAAATTTTTAAGGTCAGCTATTTGGCCAAGTAGATAACAAAAAAGAAGTGTCTTTATCATTTCAGATCATGCATGTATTACAGAGAAACAGATCAAGTTTTAGAGTGTTATCACAGTGAGGTCTCTCTAAAAAAAATATTACTGTATAGGCTCAAACTTCACGGCTGTGCAATCAAACTAGAATCTAAATTTCACATCATCACATATCAACTGTAACTCTCAACAAAGAATTCAATCAAGCGAGCAATAATAACTCTTATACTTCAATGCATTACTCAAAACATTTATCCATTATGACTTCTCACAAAGTATCTTATATGCTCTCTAAGATTTAATCATCTTATTGCATGAGTAGCTAACACATATCCAGGTATGTTTCTCAGAGAATTTCTTCTATCAAAACACAATTAGCAACAGAAATTGAGACAAAAGGTTCAGATATCTCCCAAATTCAGAAAAAAATCTCTGTTAGAGGTGTTCCTCTGTACTGCATGTGGTGCGCCCAATTCCCATATTTAGAACATTGTTGTCCCCAGAAATAAAACTAAACTAGGCTAAGAATAAGAAATCTTGCACAGGTAACACACTCACACTAGTTAAAGCATCAAGTTAACATAACTCAAAAGATATCTAAACATCATAATAAAATTAAAACTAACACAAAGGAAAGGAAATAAAATAAAATAAAATAAAAATGAATAGATCAATCATTGGGTTGCCTCCCAAGTAGCGCTTGTTTAAAGTCACGAGCCTGACGTACCCCTTGTGATTTATGGTGGTTGGAAGCATGCTACCATTGATGATCCAGTCTTCTTGGTCCAATGTTGTGTCTTTCCGGGATCATATGTATGTGGGTGAGGAAGAAGTTTCTCATAAACTTTAGGCTTAGTTTTCACAAGTTTTTCCTTACTCTTGTGCTTTTCCATCTTAACCTTTGGCTTGCTTTCTTCATGCCGCCGATGGACTTCCTTTTTACTCTCTTCCTCAACTTTAGACAAGTCTTTATTGATAATAACAGGGTATTGATCTTCATCTCCAAAGAAGTTATATTTCAGATTTTCAGGAAACTTCTTTAATTCTGTTTTTGGTGCTACTGTAATTAGATCATTTTCCTTCTTTTCTAGCACCTCAAAAACAACTTCTAGATCTTCTTGTGGAGTAGCTTCATCTTGAGCCTTCAACTCTTCTTCAAGCTCTTGAAGCTCACTTTTCTCCTCCAAAACCACCTCTTCAAACGCATCCAGTCTGAAACAATCGCTCTCATCAGATGGATTTTTCATAGCATCAAAAACATTGATAGTGATTTTCTCATCATTCATCCTCAACTCGAGCTTTCCTTGTTCTACATCAATCATAGCTCGAGCTGTGGCCAAGAACGGTCTACCCAACAGAAGAGGTATTTCACTTTTCTCCTCCATGTCTAACACGATGAAGTCAGCAGGGAAGATGAACTTGTCAACTTTAACAAGAACATATTCTATGATTCCACTAGGTCTCTTAAATGAACAATCAACAAGCTATAAAGAGACCATAGTTGGCTTCAATTGAGTGATTCCCAACGACTTACACATCGACAAAGCCATCAGATTGATGCTTGCTCCAAGATCGCAAAGTGCCCCGCTAACTTTGGTGTTTCCTATCACAATTGGGATGTTGAAACTCCCAGGATCTCGAAGCTTTGGTGGGAACTTCTTCTGTATGATGGCACTGCACTCTTCAGTAAGTGCTACGGTCTTGCAATCCTGCAACTTATGCTTTCTAGACAATAAATCTTTCATGAATTTAGCATAGTTAGGCATACTTGCTAAAGCCTCAGCAAAAGGAAAGTTAATATGCAACTTTTTAAATATCTCGAAAAACCTGGAATATTGTTGCTTCTGTGCCTGTTGCTTGAGCTTCATGGGATAAGGAGGTTTCTCAAAACGAGAAAAATCCATCGGCTTCTTTGGAGCTTCAACAGGTTTCTCCTTTGCTTCTTCTTTATCTTTCTCTTGCTCTAGTTCAATGACCGACTCATCAACTTTCTTTTTCCGAGCCTCCTTTGACTTATCTTGAGGAGAAATCACAATCCGCTTCTGGTGACTATTGATTTGCAATGTTCTTTCGGATTCACTTCAGTATCATCAGGAAACTGCCCTTGATTTCTTCCAGCTAATTGCCTAGACAATTGGCCTATCTGATTCTCCAAGTTCCGCATGGAAGCATCTTGATTTTTATGGTAGGCTCTTGTCTCATTCATGAAAGCATTAGTATTCTCCATATGATCATTTGTGGTCTTAGAAAGCTGCAGGATTGCTTTCTCTAGTTCAGATGGCTCCTAATGTGGAAGAGAAGAAGGTTGCAGATAATTGTTGGATTTATAATCCAACCCCCCACCTTGAGTTCTCCTTTGAGAGTTGTTTCCTTGGGCACCATTCTGATTCCTCTGATAGCCTTGGGTATTTTGTGGTGGTCTTAGATCATACCACACTCCGTTAACCTGGAACGGTTCAGCTCCCATGAGTGTTGGACACTCATTAGACTCATGCTCCTCTTTGCAGTACTCATAGTTAACTGAATTAACTTGAGTTGTGGAAATTCTCATCTTATCTAGCTTGGCATTCATACTAGCTAGCTGTTAAGAATCACTTTTTGTTCAGCTAGTGATGCATCATTGTTCCCCAGTTGTAGAAACCTTTTCTTCAGTTGAACCGGTTGAACTGGTTGAACTTCCGTTGCAGCATTATCATTTCTTGCCATGTAATCAATTAGCTCCAGAGTTTCAGCTGTTGTCTTCTTTCCTACGGTTCTACCGGCTGCACCGTTGACAACCATTTTGGAATCTGGTGTCATTCCATTGTAGAAGTCTCTGACCTTCTTGGCGTCTAACAAGTCATATTGGGGGCACTTTCTGATCAACTCTTCTAATCTAGTCCAGGCTGCACACAAGGTCTCTCCCGGATGTTCAATAAAATTGGTGATTTCATTCACCAACTTATTGTACTTTTCTCTCGAAAAATGCTCAACAAAGAATTTAGCCGCCAACTCATCCCATGTTCTGATATTGTTGGGAGCTTATCTATCTAACCATCTGAGGGTTTCCCCAGTCAAAGCAAAAGGAAACAACCGGAGTCGGATTGCATCATCGGACACCCCGTTGTGCTTAGTAGTGTCACAGATTCTCAGAAATATATCCATGAAATAATGGGGGTCTTCATAATCTTCCCCGCTAAATGGATTTTTCTCCACCAAAGATATCAGTGTTGGCTGAATATCAAAATTATTGGCGTTGATTGGTGTCCGGATGATGCTAGAGTTTGGGCTAGTGAACATTGGAGCAAGAATTGACTCCATCAACTCTTCTTCAGGAGGTGGATTAGGGGCTGCCATCTCTGATTCTACTTCGGAGTGTGAAGTAGAAATTCCTGCTTGCTTCTTCTGCTTGGTAAGTTGGCTTAATCTCTTTGCGGTTCTTCCTATCTTTGGATCGTAGATCAGATTTCTAGGATCAACTGTACCACGCATAAACTAAAGCAAACAGATTAGTAACACAGAATCCAATCAAGAAAATCAAGAGTTATAAATAACTTGGCGTATTCAATCCTCGGCAACGGTGCCAAAAACTTGTTGCGAAATCGGCAAGTATACCAATCGTACCAAGTAATAAAAGAGTAAGTAGAGATCGTCTCCATGAGGATTAAGGCACTGAAATTATTTTAACTATTCCTGTCTTGTTGGATCAATAAAAAGTGGGTTGAGAATGATTGTGATTTGTAAAGACAAAAACAATTAAACAAAAATGTAAAGAATTCAAAATCCTTGAGAAATTCAAGAACATAAAATTAAACGATGAACAAATAATAGAGAAAATATTGCGGTAAGAGAAACAAACACCTTTTCGATCCCCACCTTGTAATCTAAATCACGTTTACATTCGATTTACCCATTGATCAAACGATTCACCATCTTTTATTTAATTGGGTAAGCCCAAATCCCTTAGTGACATTAACCTTATTAACCCTATTAGAATCTTAATCCCTTAGTAATCCCTTTTTAGGTTAAACATTTAAATCGATGAATCTTTCACGTTTGCAATTCATGTAGCCTATCCCTAGTGGATACATGAACAATTACTTTCCTTCCTGTCAGGAAATGGATATGTGGAAGACTCTCTCCGAGCACCACCGTCGGCTCTCTTCTGAATGGAATGGAATGGATCCCTAATTCTGTCACGAGCATCCTATTTATACGCCTCTTTTCCTTCTTCCAAAAATACCCCCGGATAACACGATGTAATTTTTCCCGCAAATCGGCGCGGGTTGGCGCTGGTGTGGCGCCGCTTGGCGCCGTGCTTCTGTCTGAATTACAAAAAACGGTCCTGGACTTCTCGCTAAGTGGCGCGACTTGGCATCGGTTTGGCTTCAGTTGGCGCCATGTCTCTGGAATTCGTACCATGCTTCATCTGTATTTCCACAACGACGCAGGTTGGCGCCAATGTGGCGCCAACTTGCGCCACTCCAATGAAACCGCTGCAAACTTCATAAACCGGCGCGGGTTGGCGCCAGTGTGGCGCCAACTTGCTGGAATTTGTACTGTGCTTCACCCGTGTGGAGTCTCGTCAACAGGCTTTTTACAATTTTGTAATTTTCACTTCTTTTACCTGTATAAACACAACCAATAGGTGAGAAATATCATTGCCATGGAAAGAATCAATATAATAAACAAATATGTATTTAAATTGCTCTTTTATAACTCAATTCTTATCAATTTCAGCTTAGAAAACTACATTTGCCAGAGGCATATCAAACCATTCCTAGATTTAAACGTTGTTGTCCCCAGCAATGTACAAGACTCAATCCAGGAAACATTCAATTAATCCAACTTAACAATCCATAGACACTCTCAGACACAATATGCCTTGCTTGACTGACCCAGTATCATAAACTCCCAACAATGTCATCAGCTTCTTAAAGATACAAGTCTACATTGATTACCCCTCACACAGATAAATAATGTCACTCATACTCAGTGTTTAAGGGTATCCTAATCACTCAGTCAACCACAGCTATAACACTACCATAGGCTTGATCTTATTCTCAAAATTCTTAAAAATGAAGAATCAAACACATGCATCAATTGATCAAAAGGACTTCACAGGTTGTAACTTGGCCGCGTTAAAGGGTAGGAATATATGGACAGTAGCTCAAACAACAATGAGATTCAAAAACTGATATTATTTTGCTTTAACACATTCAACTCAATGGTTTTGCTCCACTAACATTCCCATAGAATTTCGGGAATTAATTCCTTTCAGCCACCTTTTATGCACATTCATTATTTTCCTTTTTCTTGCTTTTTCCTTTTTCTCCCTTTGTTTTAAGGGCAAATGGAATTTACAACCCCTAATTACTTGACCTTTGTGGAGTTTACCTCAATTTCTTTGTTTTATTTTCAACACATAAGTAATTCAATCTCAATCAAGGTAAGTCACATGGATATAGGCTAACCCATCAATCAGGCCACATGTCATTTATCAACAAAATAAGTTCAGGCTCAAGGGGTTAGCAATGGAAAAATTCATATAGGTGGGCTATTTTGGCCATAAGCTAACAAGAATAAAATGCCTTTATCACTTCAGCCAATGCATGCATTATAGAGAAACAGATCAAGTTCTAGAGTGTTACAACAGTGAGGTCTCTCAACAACAAAAATTCAGTGTTTAAGCTCAAACCTCACAACTATGGTATCAATATAGACTCAATAAAATTGACCTCAGACATTATCAGAATTTCACAACATTAATTCAAACAAACAAGCAGTCATGTAATCCAATTATACCTATGCAATGTCATGCTAGAATGTCATACAATATACTTCCAGGAATTCAGTCAAGCACATTAACTAGATAAACACATTTAAACTCGAGAATTGCTTGAAATAACTAAGAGCAACACAAAATAACTAACTAAATAACTAAGAAAAATTAAAAGAGTTTAGAATATCTCCCCTGATAAAAGAACTGCAGTTCCAACATGCTTTCCTAAAGCCTACCATTCCCAGATTTAAAGAATTGTTGTCCCCAGCAATAATCAAACCAAAAGATGGATGAAAAACCTGCACCATGGAACAACTAAACTACAATGCACACAAGAAAACATCAGTGTTTGGAAAATATACCAACTCAGGACAACTAAATGACCCTAATATCAACTTATGGTCATAATAAAATAGCAAAAAGTACTAAAAAGAAAAATAAACTAACATACAATAAATCTCCATCAGCAAGGAGATTTAATCAGTCCTCCATGTCATCCCCCTCAGCAACATGGGATGACTCAGCAAATGGAGGATCTGGTGGTACTGGATGCCTTGGTGCATGAGACCACCATTCCCATATTTGATTCCCACTGTGAAGCCATGTGAGGAACTCTTTGAACTATTTTTTTCTTTGAGAGATAGAGTCGCGATGTCTCTTCTCAAAGTTTCTCCTTTTTGCGGCTTTCAACCTCCGGTGATCTGCAAACATCCTCCAACCAGTATCAAAGAGTTTCACCAGTTCCTTTCTCATTACCTTCTTCCTTGTAGGATTACTCCTCCTTTGAGATTTCCTCACATGTTTGTCATCATCCATATTAAGAATTTTGTGGGTACAGGAAGAGTGATCTTTATCTTTCAAATCAGAAATAGACCACCCTATGGCAGTCTTATGTTCCTTTAGTACTTCAATCACCCTTCCCTCTTACTCAGAAGACAATTCCTTGTTAATGATAACAGGGTAAGTCTCCTTATCACCCAAGAAGGTATATTTCAGAGTTTCAGGAAGCTCCTTTAACTCTATTTTTGGGGCATCATCTTCTTTGTCATCATCTTTTTTCTCAAGAACATCAAACGCTACATTTTCTTCTTCCTTAACAGGAATAATCTCATGCGCCTCAATTCTTCATCAAGCTCTTGACTAGAAGATTTTTCTTCTTTCCCCACTTGCTCTAAAACATCAAGTTTAAAACAATCGCCTTTGTCAGAAGATTGTTTCATAGAGTCAAAGACGTTGATGGTGATGGTCTCATCATTCATCCTTAACTCAAGCTTCCTATTCTCAACATCAATCATGGCCCGAGCAGTGGCCAAGAAAGGTCTACCAGCAAAAGAGGCATCTCAGTTCCCCCTTCCATGTCCAACACTACAAAATCTACTGAGAAGATGAACTTGTCCAGTTTCACTAGGACATCTTCAATTATTCCACTGGGTTTACTTAAAGATTTATCAGCAAGTTACAAGGAAACCATAGTAGGTTTGAGCTCAGATATCCCCAAATATCTATACACGGACAAGGGCATCAAATTTATACTTGCCCCAAGATCACACAAAGCTTTGCCAACATTTGTGTTTCCAATGGCAATAGGAATATTAAAATTCTCTGGATCATGACGCTTAGGAGAAAATTTCTTTGTAATAATAGCACTACACTCCTCAGTGAGTGTCACCGTTTGGCATTTCTACAACTTGTGTTTTCTTGATAAAAGGTCATTCATAAACTTGGCATAATTAGGCATATTAGCCAAGGCTTCAGCAAATGGAATATTAATGTGAAGCCTGTGTGTTCCTGGTATCGGCCCAAGTCTCTTCCATTAAAGCATTAGGATGTTGAGCCATTTGTCCCACTAGCTCCTCCAAATCAGAAGGTTCCTTAGACTGGATTGGTGGAGGCTGCAAGTAGTTGTTTGATTGGAAATCAAGACCGGTTCCTTGCACCCTCCTCTGGAAATTATTACTTCCAGAAGGAAAATTCTGATTTCTTGGAATATTTCGTGGCGGAGATCTTTGATCATACCATATGCCATTCACCTGCACTTGTTGAGGAGATTCAGAAGACAACAAGGAAGGACACTCATTAGATTCATGATTTTCCTTACAATATTCATAAACAATAGCTGTGACTTGAGCTTGAACACTAGAAAGCTGCATCTTATCAAGCCTTGAGGTCAAATTTTCCATTTCCTGTGATAATAACTTATTTTCAGCCAGAACCACATCATTTGCATCTAGCTGAAGGATACCTCTTTTAGGCTTAGCCGACAAACCTTCATTCTCATTAGCAGTCATTCTTTCAATCAACTCAAGAGTATCATTTGTTCTGAAGGATTTAATACTTCCACCTGCTGCACCATTCAGCACCATCCGGATTTCAGGTTTACAACCGTTGAAGAAGATTCTCACCTGATTACCAGTGGTGATGGGATAATGAGGACATCTCCTCATTAGATCTTTAAATCGGTTCCATGCTGCACACATAGTTTCACCCTCAGCTTGAGTGAAATTGGTGATGTCATTCACCATTTGATTTTATCTCTCCATTGAGAAGAACTCAGCAAAGAACTTTTGAGACAAATTATCCCATGAAGGAATACTTCTTGCAGGTTGCCTTCCCAACCAATTAAGAGCCTTTCCCTTAAGAGCAAAAGGGAACAACCTCAATCGGACTGCATCATTAGACACCTGAGGATGTTTGGTTGAGTCACAGATCATGAGGAGTCTGTCTATGAACCTATGAGGGTCTTCATCCTCCTCTCCACCAAACTTAGCTCTCTCCACCAATTGAATTTTGGCAGACTTGAGCTCCCAATTATTGTTGTCGACTTCAGGATGAACAATACTCGAATTGAGCCTGTTAAATGATGGAGTCAGAATGGTATCCATGAGTGGATTATCCGCTTCATTGTTTCCTGCCATGGTGTGTGCTTCTTCAGAGAGAATTCCTAACTCGTTGAATGTAAGCTTCTTCCGAGCAAGTTTTATGTTTCTCTTTTCAGTTTTTGTAATCTCCAAATCAAGTGGAAATTCTGGAAGTTTACCTCGCATACAACTCAGAAAAGAGATTAGTAGCACAGTTCAAGAACCACAAAATTAAAAATTAAAATAAAAATAAAAAATCCAATCTTAAAAATAAAAATTATAATTGATATAAGAAACGCCAATCCCCGGCAACGGCGCCAAAAACTTGATGCTACCCGGCAAGTATACCGATCGCACAAGTAATACAGTGATAAGAAAAGTATCGTCTCCACAGGGATTGGGATCGAATATCAAATAATTATCCTTTTAAGAATGGAGGAATTCAAATAGTGTGTGAAAATTGTTGTTGAATTGGGTAAAAATAAGAACTAAAAGTAAACAACGTATTTTTGGGATTTTTGTATTGAATAATAACAATAAAAATGAGAATTGATTTTGTGAAAATATGAGAAAAGCATTGTAGCTAGAGTGCACCTACCAAATGATTTTCGCTTCTTACTCTGGATTGATTTACAATATTCTTTTATAAAATTACTCAGATAAATTATTATCTAAAAGTATTAATAGTTAACCCTCGATTCCTTGCAAGCTTAACCCTTTAATCCCAATTGGAACCCCGATTCCTTGCAATGTTCCTCATGGCATTAAGCAATGAACTCAATAATTTAGACATCTGCAATTAAATATACATCTATTCCTAGCATGCATATGAATTGTTATCCTACCCCCTTTCAAGATCAAAACCCCAATATTCCTATCTAGGGTTCTAACCCTCGGACTATCATCAACTATTAGATTGATCATTTCTAATAAAGAAGATATAAAATACGCACTGGGAAGAGATAAAGATAATTATATAAACAAATAATCATAAACCAATCCGTTGTAACAAGGGTTCACATAAGGTTCGTGACCCTAACAACAATAAAAAGAACTAGCCAACCATTATCATGGCTAAAAATCCAATATTCAACATAAACTAATAAATGAAAGGGAAGAAGATGAAATGGATCTGTGGAAGACTCTCTTTGAGCACCACCGTCGGCTCTCTTCTGAATGGAATGGAATGGATCCCTAATTCTGTCACGAGCATCATATTTATATGCCTCTTTTCCTTTTTCCAAAAATACCCTCGGATAACACAGTGTAATTTTTCCCACAAACCGGCGCGGGTTGGCCCCGGTGTGGCGTCGCTTGGCGTCGTGCTTCTGTCTGAATTACAAAAGACGGTCCTGGACTTCTCGCAAAGTGGTGCGACTTGGCACCGGTTTGGCGCCAGTTGGCACCATTTCTCTGGAATTCGTACCATGCTTCATCTGTATTTGCAAAACGGCGCAGGTTGGCACCAATGTGGCGCCAACTTGCGCCACTTAAATGAAACCGCTGCAAACTTCTTAAACCGGCGCGGGTTGGTGCCAGTGTGGCGCCAACTTGCGCGAATTTGTACTGTGCTTCACCCGTGTGGAGTCGCGTCAACAGGCTTTTTACAATTTTGTAATTTTCACTTCTTTTACCTGTATAAACACAACCAATATGTGAGAAATATCATTGCCATGGAAAGAATCAATATAATAAACAAATATGTATTTAAATTTCTCTTTTATGACTCAATTCTTATCAATTTCAGCTTAGAAAAATACATTTGCCAGAGGCATATCAAAGCCAAACACTCATTTTCTTTTAAGAGATCATTTCAGAGATTTTCTTGTTATCGTTCCTGAACTTGTGTTAATATTGTTAGTACTGCTAAATCAATCGGGAATTTCAAAAAGGACGCAGGCCATCTTTCGACTAAGTTTGGGCCAATAGCCAAACCCACACATCGTTCCCACAATCACTTCTACCTGAGCCACCTCTTTCATCATACTTATTCCATTCAAACTACATCTTAATAACCACCATTCTACCCACCAGAGAAAGGAGCAGCGAAAAAGAAGAATTACCAGGAACACCAACAAAGTGAAAAAGTCCAAGGACTCTACAAGGAACGTCAGAAGCAGAAAGGAAAAGATCGAATGCTGGAAAAAAAATAAAAGCACACTTCTGAAAAGAGAAGATAAAATCATTCAAAACAAAGGCGTTCCTAAAAGTCTAAAAAGAAGTGTTCCTGAGTAGCGAAAGCAGAAAATACTAGTTGTTCTGTGCTTTGAACCACCTAACCTCCAAACACGTAAATGAAAACCCAAGCCTTGTTGCAAGCCCTAAAGTCCTTCCGATTGAAGTAATCAAATGATTCATTGGAAAGCAGGAGCAATACAAGTTCACAGAACTATAAGTCTACCGGGACGATGAATGAAACAATATTCGAGAGAGATTGGTGAGATAAGGATCAATAACCCTGCAGGATTTCGATTGAGATTTTGCATTGCCTATGAACTAACGCGAGAATCCATTGTTACGTCAATTCCTTTCAACAAGGTGATTAGTCGAAGAAAGGTTGTTCGAGGACGAGCAACAATTATGTTTTGGGGTATTTGATGGGACAAGATTTCGTCCCCATCAGATCTGTTTTTCACCTCTGAAAAGTATAAGAGGATAAAACGCACAACAAGCGAGGACATACGTTGTAAAGCTGACCAGCACACACAAAGGACATATATGCAGACAAACAAGCTAAACACCTATAGATATCAGAAGATCATCCTTGAGATGAAAAAAGCACAAGACAACTCAACCCTAATTGTCAACTGATCACTTGCATCCGTCTAATCAAGAATAGAGGACCAATTGAAGAAAAAGGCATCGCTCATTTGATCGATCAACTTTTGTTTTTGTTTTTAAAGATCATGTTTAAATGGATGACTCTCTTTTCTTTTTTGTACTTCCCATTTGTATTAAACTTCCATCGTCTACATTTTGTTTTTCCCCTTGTAGTATTTTATAGTCTTGTTTTCCTTGCATTTTGAGTCTGTAATTTCTTCTCTACCTACTCGTCTTAGTCAACTTGTATCTCGGGTCAATGGGATTTCAAGATGCTAAGATTTTGTTATATTTTCAGTAAAACCCTTAAACATAAGTTAACTGCTTTTGGAAAAGAAAATTTGTGAAGCTACTAAGCCTCTATCTTTGAATCTCTTGTACTAAAATCTCTTGGATTTCTATTGTTTAAGTGTTTTAATATCTTGTGTCAACTGATCTTGAGCATGACTGAGAAAGAAACTTCCATAGAGAAAGGATTTTAGACAGCCAAACAATAGGAGAAAGGCGAGTGGTGTAGTAACACACTCCCTGGTCATCTTAGGAATAATCGTTATATTTCTTTGATTTTGTTTCTTTTCTTATATATACAACATTGTACTTTTATATACACTTCAATATACTTTTCTTTTGACTTGTCGTTCCCTTTAAAAAAAAATAAGGAAACTTAAAATACATAATGATGCGAGAAATTTTTTAATGTTGATCTGAGAGTTTTGTAATGATGGATGTCACTGTGATAATTGGGAACGACTGGCCAGAACAGTTCAATATTGTTAACCATTCTTTTATTCTTTAATGCACCTGAGATATCATTTAGCTATACTTTCTCCGAGGGAACGATAATTTGGGACTTAAACACTCCCCTATATTACTTGATGCGTGTACTTGCCGCAAAATTTTCTTCATTTTAGGAAAAAACTGTGTTTCCTCTAAATGAATATGAGAAGGACCAAAGTCACAATCTTGGAAACAAATACATTTTCCTTGATAGACTGTAAGAGGACCCCCAACATGAAGCCTGGAGGAAACCTATGTAAACCTCCTCTGAGCGATCCCCATGCAAAAATGCATCGTGGACATCCATTTGGTGCAACTCCCACTTTTTCACAACAGCAAATGCAAAAAGAGTTTTGACGCTTACCATTTTCACTACAGGGGAAAATGTCTCATTATAGTCTTACTCTTCAATTTGGTTATTTTCAGCGATTACCAGTCTTGCTTTATATCATTCCACAGATCCGTATGAGTTAAACTTAATACGGTATACCCACTTGGCAATAGGCATTTTCCTGATGGGAGTTCCATAATTGTCCATGTATGATTTTCTTCTAGTGCAGTTATTTCTTTCTGCATAGCTTCAACCCATCTTTTGTCTACCAAAGCTTCTTTGAAATTGCTTGGCTCCTTTCCGACATCAATAGCTACAAGCAAAACTTTGTGCTTTTGTGAGAATTTTGCACATGAAATATAGCAATTGATAGGGTATAGAGTACTTGAGATTGGCCTACTGGTGATGTGTGGTGGAGGTGTTTATGTATCTACGAGGTCGCATTGGTAGTCTTGTAGGTATGCTGGAGGTTTTCCAACCCTTTTTATCTGAATTGTAAATAGCCTTTAGTAGGCCATGAATCAACCTTTGCCCACCCTCAATCATGTTCAACCCATGAATCATGCAATAGACATGTTAGGGTTTAAATTAGATACCTTTATTCGGATAATTATTCTTGATCAAATGCGTTCTTGATTAATTCTTCAGACTTGAAGAACACAAGTCCTCCGATGGAAATCCACACCACCTTGTTGTCTTGTAACAGAAGAACACTTCTTCGAATGCCCAATATCCTTCAATGGAGGTTGCTAGACTCAAGAGAAGAATAGAGATTGGGTAGTGCCTTTGGTTATTCCAAGAGAGAGAGAGTCGTTACACTGATATGTGTGTTGGCTAAGGTTTCAGTGAAAAAAATTAGAGAAAAAGAAGAGATATATAACTAAGGAAGAAAATGGGCTATATAGATGTGATGACTCATTAACCTAAGACTAGGTCAAATCAGCGCCATCATCAAATCCCAATCTTATTGGGTAATTTCCTTAATTTTATTCAATTGATTGGTTTCCCCAATTTTAGCCAATTAATTTAATTAATTGGTTTCCTTAATTTTACAATTGATTGGTTTCCCAAATTTCAGCCAATTAACTTAATTAATTGGTTTCCTTAATTTTGGTTAATCAATCCAATTGATTTGTTTTCAGTCAATCTAATTGATTGGCTTCCTTTATTTTCTCCATCTTCAATAAATATAATTTAATGACTATATTTAAATTCAAATTTCAAATTCAAAATTCGAAATTAGAATTCAATATTAATTTTATTAATTTAACATGTAAATTAATTAGGTTACATCATGGATCAAGTCCAACTTGACCCATGATGCCACCTACTCTCTCTTGTCCCAATATGTGGGCTTTTCTAACTTAGGCCCATTATGCCTTATTGGGCCCAAAACACATATGCTAGAATTCAAGACAACTTAAGGTGTTTGTATGCGACCCATCAGGCCCAACATAGCCACTGACATAAATGGGTTTGGGCCCGTTAGGCCCAATCCATCTAATGATAACACAGAGCACTAGCAATGCTTTGTTGTCCCAGAGCTAGTTGAGTTCATCGAATGATCAACCTGTTATACCTATTTGGTTACCGTTTGAATTGTCCTTTTGTCTCAGTTATCTATCCCATTGACCTAGGTCAAGGAAAACGTATCAACCCCTGCAGTCTAGGGTTAGCTTTTGCCGAAACAGGGAATATTCATTTACGGACTCTAAAGAGCGGGCCATCTCATGACTCATTTACTATGCATAGATTCCCGAGTCCCGTAAATGTCATCCGATTTCATCGGTCTACGGATAACCTAATCTCTCACAAGATTGACGAATTCCTTTAGCTTGTCAAACTAGCCCTGAGTCCTTAGGGCATGCCCAAGAGTATACCTGCGAGTCTCCATGTTTCAGGAAAACAAGATATACAATCAAAGCAAGCCTTCAAGAGCACAGGTCTATATGACAACGTCAGGTCTAAGGTAAGACACACCCAAATAATAAGAGACATTACCTATTAATACTATCTATGAGATTCCTTGTAGTGTCTCTTTGTGGGTCAGTTCAGTGTGAGCTATTCTCCAATAGTCCATCCACGAGTCAGCTAAGACATCTCCATGATTTGTAGCTCACGAGGACTCTACCTTGCATCTCCATGCAAGTAGCTGAGTCGTGCCAGTCTTACCCGAGATCACCAATGCCCATTATTGGTATCTCTAGACTAGGAACATATTTCTAGCAATGGACGTGTGGTGTCATTGAGCCCTCATGATCGTGATCCCTATCACAAATCCTCAATGTGACACCCGTTTCTAAGGGCTTTATCCAGTTACTCATATTCAATATTTGAGACATGCAATATGAAACAAGATAAATAATGCTTTTATTCATAAAATATATTTATAACAAATAAAGAAGTACATGGGTCCATCTGACTCTCAGATTGTCTCTAGGACACCTATGTACTAACATGGATGTACGGTGCAAGTCTGAAGATTCATGTTCAGTAGTTGAAGAGTCAAGTTCGGTAGCTTATGAATTAGGAGTCCCCCTAACATCATAGCTCCCCCTATCATCTTGTATGGTTCTGTCCATTAAGGATTCTTCTTTAGGTACAGTTTATGGGCACACGATGGCATCATTATGGAGTGTCTACACAAGAAGTTTGGTGAATTATCCCAAGTTCATCGTACAAATGCATCAAATTATGACATTTGAATTTGGTTTCATTATTCGTTCTTATATTTTTCACATGTCGACAATATTGTTTTTGAGTCATTGAAAATAATCTCTTTAAACAATTATAGGTCTCACCTTTTTCTGCTAATAAATATTTCCAAACCGATCTACTGAAGTCATTACGATGGTCAAAAAATAGCGAGCGCCATTGGATGAAGTTGTGCAATAAAATTTAAATCATATTATTTGCTCGTTCTCATTCATCTTGATCATACACACTCTTTGAGCTCTACTCTTATGAAAGTATCAACACTCATAGTTCTTCAAATTGTATAATTTCTACTTTAAGAGTACTTGGCCATTCTTAAACACCTCCATTTGAGCTCTAAAATTGTGAGGGTAGTGAAACCCTTTGTATTTGAGAGGATGTCAAATTTCTAAGTAAATTTGGAGTGAAGTGTAAAGGCATCCAAGAGCCCGAAGTCTTGGAAGATTGTAGTTATTTGTCAAGAACCCTCAAGCTTGATAGTTAGTGAAAGATTGATCGAGCGGCTTCAGTGTGGACGTAGGTCACAATGGTGGTGACTGAACCAGGATACATCTTGTTTGCAATTTCTCAAACCTTCAACTCTTCACTTTTATCTTGAAATTGCATTACTAGATTGTGTTTATTTGTTCATTAGCTTATATTTAATTTATTGGTCACACACAATTACCTACACTTGGAATTTTCCTTGTTAAATCATTTAATTGAAGAGATATTCTTTAAAATAACAAAGGACGCATTTTGTGAAAAGATTTTATAAAACTCAATTTACCCCCGCCCCCTCTTGAGTATTGAAGCCACTTGTCTAACACTTAATACATATTTTTATAGGAGCATGATGAATATACTAGACATTTATAGCCGTTGGAGATCGAAATCCTAAATTTTAGCTTTATGTTACAAATTTATTGGTGTAAATCTCAAAGGGTTAATCGAGTAAATTCTTCATCGGCAATTACTTGTGTAAGTCACTTGTGACTACGCGAATAAATCATTACTCTCGTGAATGTCCTGTGTTACTCTAGTAAAATGTAAAACTAAAGTGTCTATTAATGCAATTTTTGATCTAACTCAACTTCTTATGGTTTTTAATGATTTCTCACACATGAATAAATGTGTCTAACCTCTGTATAGCATAGTGTCATGTGGACATGATCAATTATGCATGATTGCACTATTGAGGTTCCTTAAATGCATGATTAAGTGAACTATATATGCATAATTTGATGAGAGAGCTCAATAAAATTAATTCTCTTTCTTTCCATAACTAATCTAACAAATCTAACTTATTGAACTTCTGACTCGGCTTCCTTTGTTTGGTCTTCAATATTTGACCTCTTTGACTTGAAAAATTGGACTTTTTCTCTTTGACTTCTTTCATACTTTTTGCATGTTGAAATAGTATTCTCACACCATTTGGGACCTGTAGCATTGCTCTTTTCATTGTGCTTGTGCTTTGTTATCATCGAAACTTAAGATGTTTAACACTTCAAACCTTTAGGGTTCAATAGATGATGGTGCTTATGAGGGGATCCCTATGCCAGATGCGGATCCACCTCTTCCTGCTAGTGAGGTTGGTTACACCCTTAATGATGTCATGACTTGCATCCATGGCTTGACACAATAGTTTGATGGGTATATGCACAAAAAAGATATAAGGTGGACTCGTATGGAGACTTGCCTTACTAGACTTGAAGACAAGATGGGTCGCATGGAGATATCATATAGACAGACTTATGAGATTGTGGATAAGTGTGTTGTAGCTGAAAATGACGTTTGTGAGGAGACGAGTTGAGAGTAGTTTAGGATTATTTTTTGTTTGTATTGTTGTTTGATTCGGTTGATGTATTTTGATTAAGACATTGTTTGGTTTGTGCTAATGATTACTTATCTTTTATTAATGATAATGACATAGTGTAGAGTAGGGCAGAATTCTTGATTTTATTATGTATGAGAATACAACCATTAAAGGGGAGTTGATGCTTCATTAGTGTGGTGGTTACAAAAAGTCCCAAAGGTCACATAATTCAAAACTCAATTCATCCATAAATTAATATTTTACAATAAATTGCATATTATCTATTTTAATTTTTTTGTGGTTAAATTATCCGTTTTAATTTAAATTCTTTATAAATTATTTCTTACCATTTTAAATATTAAATTTAATATGTTAAAACTTTAAATATTTAACAATTCCTTGTTTAATTTTTTATATTATCAATTCCAAATATGTCATTAGATTTATTTTTAACTAAATAGCTCCTAAATTTAAGAAGAATAGTTAGATGAATCATTTATGTTATAATTTTAGCAAAAATTCATTCGTTTATTATTTTATTTTTTTTGAATAAATTCAAAGGTATCCTCCGGCCGTAACCAAAGACTAATCCCCATCGAGCACTGTCGGACCCTTTCAGGGGCGGCTCTCCCAAATCCTTTTTTTCCATTCCCAGGGCTCGAACTTGAGACCTCTGGTTAAGGGGCCCTCCTTACCACCTGTGCCAAAGGAGTTTGGACATTCGTCTATTTTTTCCTTCTATATACAAAGACTACTTGGTAGACGGGGGCTATGTTGCACCGACACTGACACGAGATACGACACGACACGACACTCAGACACGTTAATTCTAAAAAATGTTATATTTTGACACGTTAGGACACGTTTTGATATTATATAATATTTTTAATTTATATAGTGTATATTATATTTAGCATTCAATAATTTAGCAAAAAAATAAAGTTAAACTTATAATATCCATCAATTTTACAAAGAAACATAATATATCCGAAATGTTTGTTTTAAACTCAATAAAATCGTAATCATAATCTAATGAATCTAATAGTTGGAATTCAAAATACAACGCAACATAACCTTTGAACCTTTTTTGAGTCTTTACGATAAGTATTGGAGTGTCGGGATTCGGGAAGTGTCGGGAAGTGTCGGACACGACACGTTAGGATTTTTGAAGTGTCGGTGCTTCATAGGACGGGGGTAAATAGTGTATAAAAAGACTGATATAAAATGGCTAAATTATACTATTTACTTTACTTTATCATGTATAATAAAATATTATCTATTTTATAACACTATTTATATATATGTATATAAATATAAATATATATATATGTATATATATATATATATATATATATATATATTATAGGAGCTAGATTTATCTCCTATAACATTTATTAATAATGTTTTTCATATTTTTATACCTAAAGTTAAGGTTAATTTACACATGAAAAATGTACCAACCAATTTTTTTAAAGGAAAAAATGTTTTTGCAGTTATATGCATTTATTCCAAAATAATGTCATTTCGGTATTAAAATCTTAAAAAATTATAAATATAAATACTATTATAACCCTGAAATAAATTAAAATTACAAAAATACCATGATTTCCGCCCCAAAATAACGTCATATTAGACTTAGTGCACATATATAACCTGTAGAGAGCGAACCCTTTTTCAAAATTCAATTACATTAAATTACTTGTGAAATTAAAAAGGACATCTATATTTCACCAAAAAAAAAGGACATCTATATAAATCATAGAATAGTATTAAATTATTTTAAATATTATTTCCGTTAATATTAACGAGAGATTGAATTCTGGGGATTTTTAAGAAAATGAATTAATTAAAGGGGAAACTGAATTAACTACTAGGCAGTATGATGATGCCACGTGTTTTTTTTTATCAAAGAGAAAGTCGATTGTGCCTTTCCGTAATACTAAATTGATAAATGAGTTTTTGAGCACATTAAAGCGTGTTAAATTTTTTTTTAAAAAAAAAACACAGTGCTTGTGAAAAGGTCGTCGATTAATTTTACGATAAAGGGTCATTTCGAAAAGGAAATAAGAAACTTGGAAAGAGTGAAAACGTTAAACACGTGACTTGGAACGGTTGGTGAGTGAAAAAAACAATGCAGAGGGGGCCAGTCTAAGCTTTAAAAAAGCAGAAGTATAAAAACAAAAAAGTAGGAAGGTAAAAATATAAACAAAACAGTTGCGACTTTGGTAGTTTGGAATGCATGTTTTTTTTTAAGAAAAGAGTTAAAAAGAAAATTAATGGGTTTTTAAGTAAATATATTTAATTTATATTTTATTTAATTTATTTTTATGCTTAAAAATAAAATAATGGCTTAATAAGTAAATATATTGAATTTAAGTTATTTTTACGCTTAAAAAATAAAATAATGGGTTCGTAAGTAAATATATATAATTTAAGTTATTTTTATTCTTAAAAAAATGGGTTCATGAAATCTTTTAATCATTTCTTCTTTATTTAAAAATATTATATAATTCTCTTAATTTAAAAATGAAAATTCTATTACTTATTCTTTTTAAACCCAATTCAATCCATACATATTTTGAAGATACATATTTAAAGTATATTAAAGAATTTAGAATGGAAATTATTGAATAAAAGTACAAATATTTATTATTTTAAAGATTGGAAATATTTAATATTTTATGAAATTAATAAAAGCAATAAATAATTATTTACCAAAAAAAATAATAATAATAAATAATTTTTTTTGGTGAGTATACAGATTATTTTTTAAATTATACATTATAAACATTCTCACAAAAAAATAAAGAACGAAAAAGAAGGACAATACAAGTAATGGCCTTTAGCTTTTAGGGGCCGTTTGGTACGCGGCGTTCTTCGGGATTTCCGGAAAATTGAATTTTTCTAAATTTTAAATTTTCGGATATTATCATAAACTGAATATAAAATTCATATTTTTGAAAATTGAGATTCTCGGACAAATAAAAGATTTTCGTGTACCAAACACCCCAATGACTGAATGAATTCCACACTAACCTGCATACGAGCCATTTAACAATGTTTATCTATAAACATCCATATACGGATAGAGTATATTTCATATGAGTAATTGAAGGAATTATTAATTCAAATCATAAAATATTTCTTTATTTATAATTTAGTCTCTAAAATTAATTATTATGTAAATTTGTCCTTAAATAATACACATAACGAAATATTGGGATTAAGTCCGAGTGTAGAATTGTTGAAATATATAAAACCATTAATGTAGCATCACCCAATAGTTTAAGTTTTTAGGTTGAATTAGTTCTTTATATGGTTTCAAAGCCTTGTGTCGTGGATTCGATCCTCGCTGCCCCTCACTTTCTTTCAAGTGGAATTTCTTTGTTCGCACAGGTAGGTTGGCATGTGCATTGTCCACCTTGCATATCCAATGGACTCTCGTGTGAGGGGCATGTTGAAATATATAAAACTATGAGTGACAACCTTTCCGGAATCAATTATTTTTTAATTTCTGCTCCCTAAAACAGAAATGGATAGAAAACTCGTTTGGTAAAATCAGTTTATTTCTTTGTTCTCGGGATAAACAGGTTTACTTTTTGTGCTACGGAACAGAAAAAAGAATAAAAAAATTTCTTTTTTTTATTATGGGCACATAATGAGAAACACTTATCTCTCTCAATTACTCTTCACCACTATCATCATCACCACTGCCACCACCATCCCGACACGACCACCACCACCACCGTCGTACCACCACCACCACCACCGCCGTGTCACCACCACCATCATTACCACCACCACCACCACCATTACCGTCACTGTCACCACCATTAACATTACCACTACCACCACCACCATCATCGTAGACATTGTCATCACCACCACCACCATGAGTGCCATCATCGCCACCATGTCATCTCCATCAGTATCGTCGTAGACACTGCTGTCACCACCACTACCATCGCCGCCATCGCCACCACCATTACTGCCGCCGCCACCACTACCATTATCATGCCACTTCCACCACCATAACTATACTACCGCCACCACCATGTCATCATCATCACCATCTTAGCAGACACTGCCACCATTACCACCGCTATCGCTGCCACCACTACCATTATCATGTAATTGCCACCACCACCATCGCCGCCGCCACCACCACCATGTCGTCACCATCACCACCACTACTGCCACCACCATCGTCACCATTATCACCACCATCGCTGCGGCCACTACTGTCACCACCACCATCGCTACGTCACCGCCACCATCACCATCATCACCACTGCCATCATTGTCACCACCATCACCGCTACCATCACCGTAGCTACTACCGTCACCACCACCATTACCACCGCCGCTGTCACCATTACCACCGTCACAATCGTTGCTACCATGCCATCACCACCATGCCATCACCTCCAACACCACCACCACCACCATGACACCACTGCTACCGCCATCACCACCACAACGTCACTGCAACAACCACCGCCGCCACCGCCACCAACATCACCACCACACCATAAGAAAATGAAAGTGATAATCCGAAAAAAAATTATGCTTAATAGGAATGATTTTTTATTCTATTATTTGTTGTGTTATCAAACGCAATTATCGTTCTGGGAATAAAAATAAAACATATTATCAAACACAATTTTTTTTCCTCAGAAATTGTTCCAAGGCACAGAAATAGAAAAGAATTTTTTCTTTTCAGAAACAGTGCCAGGGAACAGAATGGTTACCATGCACACCAGGGAACAGAGTGAAAATAGAATTTTAATTTTAAATTTTAGTAATTTATATTTTTAATGATTTTATTTATTATTAAATAAATAAGTATTGAATATTTCTTTATTCTTAAATATTAAATCCAATTATATTTTTATTTAGTAATTTTTATTAAGTAAAAAGTATTTTAATAAAATCAGCTTTGTCTAACAATTTTAAGAGAGCACTTTTATGGTAAATTAGTATATTAAATAATTTTTTTAAAAATAAACTAATTTAAACTCAAATAAGGATGATCTTATTAGTAAATGAAGGATGCTATTTAAGAACCATTAATATTTTAGTCAGATGATCCTAATTACTTTAAAAATAATATAATAAATATGTGTTTAAGTTCTTTATATATTAAAAAATATTAATTGAAATTTATCAATATTTTTTTTAATTTTTTAACTAGGATGTTATGACTCTCCTTAATTAGCAAATTCCTTTAAATCATTAATAAAAAGCACTTATTAAAACAATTAAAATAATTATATTTTCAATTTTTTAAAAGGAACCTATGCTTGAAGTTTTATTTATTTATTATTTCTTTATATATCTATTCTTGAAGCTTTGTATTAACCATATAGCACAACTTGTGAGATATATTGGGTCATATGGTCCCTTTTTCTAGTTTAATTATATGAAAAAAAATTAATTTGAAAGTATAAATAATTGATATTTGGAAAAAATATATTTTAACTTAAAAGGAAAAATGAAAATTGATTAATAATTTTGGTTTCTAAAAAAATTAAAAATATCTGGAGTATTCTAAATAGGTTGTTAAGAAGTCTTACATCATGAAGTTAGTGATAATGAAATTTGAGTATAGTAAAGCACATATTTGAGTGATGGGTTAGGCGTGGGTTACACGCGCGCGTCTTATTTCTCTCTGCTAGGGCAAAGTTATGGGTTCTAAGAAGGAAAGGGGTTCTACGAAGGAAATCTCAGCTGCATCATCAAGCATTGCGAAGGAAAATCAGGAAATCATGAGAAAAAGTATCAAAAGACCCAAAAATGGGGAGGAATTCTCCCCTGAATCGACTAATAGAGGTGCCAGCTTCGGGAATATACAGGAGCGTATACCATCTGGGAAGAGCAAATCATTTGCAGATGCTCTCAGATCTGATGGAATTTCGATGGAGGAAGAAGATCTCTGGCAAGAAGACCACATGGAGGATCATTGTGAACCACTTGATCCTGCGCTAGGTGAAATCAACGAGCTAGGGTTCCAAGTCAGTTATGGAGAAGATGGCTCTGTCAGCTTCAAGGGTTCGAAGGAGGCCAAGCTAAGGCTAAGGGGTCCTTGGAAGAACGCTATCATTGTCAAACTCTTAGGGAAGAAGGTGGGGGTCGCGTATATGAAGAACAAGCTCGAGAGCTTGTGGTCAAGAATGGGATCTATTGTTGTAGCAGATTTGGGTAATGACTTCTTTTCAGTCAAGTTTCCAAGCGTGGAGGATCTAAATCTGGCTCTCACAGGAGGCCCATGGGTTCTAATGGGGCACTATCTTGCCATCCGCCGCTGGGAGCCGTTCTTCAACCCCCAAAAAGCAAATATCCACAGAGTTGCTGCATGGATTCGTCTTCCAGGTATCCCTTTAGAATACTGTGTTCAATCTGTGTTGAAAATGATAGGAAGCTCCATAGGAAAAGTTTTAAAAGTCGACAAAACTACCTCTTTGGGTGATAGGGGGAAATTTGCTAGAATCTGTGTTGATTTAGACTTATCTAAACAGTTGAGGGGTGAATATATCCTAGAAGGGGAAGTATTTAAGGTTGAGTATGAAGGACTATATTTAATTTGCCTTAATTGTGGTAAATACGGTCACAATATAGACAAATGCTCTGAGCTCAAGAAGCCGATGGAGAGTAATGACAAGCAGGTGCCCGTGCACGAAGCAACTAAACCTGCTTGTAATCAAGGAGTGGGCCCCTGGATGGTGGTCCAGAAAAAAAAGTTTTTTAAACAGCAACCGAATGCTAAGAGCGATGGACAAGAAGGTAGAACTTTTGGTGAGGACATCTCCAACAAAAAGACAATTAGCCACAGAAACAAATCCCCTGTGATAGTATTGGGGTCTTCTTCCCTGAATTTGCAGCCTTCTAATACTATCGCAAGTCAGGGACCAGGGGATCAAAAAGAGAATAAAATTGCTAACCCCTATCAGCCTCCTCCTAAGGCAGTACCTAAAATAAATGGATCGGGCTACAAGAAGTCTCATCCCAAAGGAAGTTATAAACCTAAGATTCAGAACAAGGGGAGTTCCTTTGTGTTTACTTCGAAGGCCAATACAGCAGGCAATAGCTCTAGCCCAGTAGAGCTCCCTTCATCCAATTATCTGAACAACCAGATCTCTAAATCTCAGGAGCCCATTAATCAAGGTGTCCTGATTAATGGGCCCAGAAACGAGATCCCCATTACCAGAATTAATGGTAATTCTATTACTTCCTCAGAGTGTGTCTTAAATGCTATGGAGGGAGAGCATTCTAAAATGGATATTAGCAAGGGAAATAGCGAAGAACAAATGAATGGGGCTAAACCCCCTGACAAGGAAAATCTGAAAGGTTTGGTTGTTGAAAAAAAATGTTTGTGTTATGGCTTCAGACCAATTGATTGAGAGTGTTCAGGGACTCATTAATCCTGACTCTGAGATGATTATCCAATGAATTGCCTTGTCTGGAATTGCAGGGGTGCAGCTAAGAAATCTTTTAAAATAACCCTGCGTAATTTCACTAAGAAGTACAAGGTTGGTTTGGCAGCAATTTTAGAGCCCAGAATTAGTGGTATCTCGGCTGCTAGGAAAATAAAACAACTGGGATTCAAAAACTACTTGATGGAAGATGTTGTGGGATTCAGGGGTGGTATTTGGATCTGTTGGAATGATGATTCCTTTAACCTTTCTCTCATTGAAAAAAGTAATCAGTTCATTCATGTCCTCTGTACTTGTAGCAATGGGGCTAGCTTCCTCCTGACTGTTGTTTATGGCAGCCCTAGAGAGGAAGATAGAAAAGTTCTCTGGTCGGCCCTTAGAAGAATCAGTGAAACTATCTCTACCCCTTGGGCTCTTATGGGGGATTTCAATGAGATTTTGAGTGCTAATGAGAAAAAATGGGGTGTACCTGCCAACCTATCCAAATGTTCAAAGTTTATGGAAGTCCTTGATGACTGCAACATCATGGACCTTGGCTGTCATGGTGCTAAATTCACTTGGAGAGGATCTAAATGGTTACACCTGGACAGAGTTTTCAAGAGACTAGATAGGATTTGTGCTAATGCCTTATGGAGAACTGCCTTCCCTGAAGCTACTGTCAAAGCTTTGCCTAGGCTCAACTCAGATCACAACCCCTTGCTGCTCTCTCTTAGTCCCCATGTTTCTAACTGGAGAGAGAGACTTTTCCGGTTTGTGGCTGCTTGGCAAGATCATGGTTCCTTCCCTTCCTTCCTCAAAGAGAATTGGAATCCCAATTTTGATGTTTCTTCCTCCTTATCTCGCTTGGTCAATCCGTTGAAGGTGTGGAATAAGCAGGTGTTTGGGGATATCTTAACTAAGAAGGAGAGGCTGCTATTGAGTCTCCAAGAGTTGCAAGCTAGAATTCATTCTACTAATGATGATTCCCTCTCCCCTCTAGAGCTTAATTTACAACAAGACATCACTGCTGTGCTGGAGGCAGAGGAAAGTCTCTGGTTCCAAAAATCTAGAACCAAATGGATTGAGGATGGGGACAAAAACACAAGATTTTACCATATCACTACTATGATCAAGAGAGCTAGGAACAAGATTATTGTCATAAAGAATGAAGCTGGTCACTGGATAAAAGAGGAAGAGAGCATAATAAGGCTATTTCTTGCGTTTTATACGGGTCTTTTCACTGAAGATCACATAGCTAGACCTTGGCATAATACTATAACTAAATGGCCTAATCTCTCTCAACAAGAAATGCGCCTGTTGGAAGCTCCTATTAACCCCCAAGAAATATGTAATGTCCCACATCGGTTGGAAAGGAGAACAAAGCATGCCATATATATGGATGTTGATACCTTTCCTAGTGGAGGCCTTTTGGGGGTAACCCCAGAACGTAAAACCGTGCGTGCTCGAGGGCCCGAGGGTTGCCGGCACAAAGCGGACAATATCTGCTATAGGGATCGGGGCTGTTACAAATGGTATCAGAGCCTGGTCCTGGACCGGTGTGTACAGCGGGGACGCTGTATTCCCAGTGGGGGAGGATGTAATGTCCCACATCGGTTGGAAAGGAGAACAAAGCATGCCATATATATGGATGTTGATACCTTTCCTAGTGGAGGCCTTCCCGAGGGAAACAAAACCGTGCGTGCTCGAGGGCCCGAGGGTTGCCGGCACAGAGCGGACAATATCTGCTATAGGGATCGGGGCTGTTACACTTCTCCTCTCTTTCACAATCCTAGCTTGGGTCTTGGTGGGGAGTTGTGTGGTTTGAGATTTTTCTTCTCAAAGTTGCGAACCATGTGGAGAAATTGAGAGATTTGTTGGTTTCTACCTCCATGGAAGCTTGAGGAACCCTCACCCCTTGATTGTGCAACACTTGGTGGTAAGATTTCATCCCTTGAACTCTATTTTCATGAAGAATCCATGATTTAGGTTTTGGATGAATAGTGTTTTGGGGTTTATGGTTATGTGAGTAAATGGGCTATGTTCTAGGAAGATTGAGGCCTAGTGCATGTTGAGAAAAATGCTAGGAATGACATTTAATCGGTGAAAATAAGTTTATATAGTCATATGATTTTGTTTGGAAAATTACAAAATTATGCATTTGACTATGGTTTGGCTTGTTGGTGTAATCAATGGTTTGGTTTGGGTTGATTGTTGATATTGTCCATGTGATGCTTAGGATTGAGGCATTTGGACCAACCGTGAATAACCAACCGTTGGAGCAAGCTATGGAGCTCGGTTAGCTCCTTGAAGTTAATGTTGTGTTGTGAAGAACAAAGGTTTAGTTGGAAGCTTTGAGGTAAGCCTTCGGACCTTGGGTGTAATTCCCTTTATTGTTCCACCAAGCCCTGAACGGGTAATGGTGTGTTGTTGTATATAAATGCAATGAAATAGTGTAATGCTTTGTTATACGTATTTGCATGCTTTGGTGTGACATAGGATGGTGTTTCCCTATGTTGGTATGTTGCATGACGATGCGTAAATCATACTTGGTAGTTTAGCTGGCCAGTAGGACTATTTGCATCTGAGTATCCTTAGGACAGCTCGAGAGCTCGAGGGATTTCTCCTGGAGATGTTGTGTACACTTGCATGGATATGTATTTGCTGCATTATTATTGTCATTGCTATTACACTGTTATTGAACTATGGGGTGGAGAGATGCTCCAAGGGCCCCTGGTTTACTGGATATATTCGTATATCTCACCCCGTGTGGTTGGGGACCCCCTTTCAGGAAAGGATGCTGCAGGAGCCTCTGATGGCAAGTGGCCATATTTGAAGTGATTGGGCATATGAAGATGTTGTGTCATTTGATTAAGCATGTTATTTTGTATTTCACATGTATAGGATTGCTATATGAGAATCAATTGTCATATCCATGCTATATTTATTTGGGTGGACTTAGCCTATGCTCATGCTTTTGGTATCTCTTTTGTTGATGGGAGCCAAGGAGTGATCATAGTGTTTTGTAGCTAAGTCCCATGATTTGTAATTGAAACTTGTAAACATGATGTAATGTTGTAATTATTGGGTATTTGCATATATGATGAAATGATATGCATGATTCTCTTAGTGTATGAGTATCTATAGAGACTAGAATTCATGTATTGAAAGGATTATATGATGTAAATTAGGTGAAAGAAGACCTTTAGATTGGAAAATCAATTTAAAACAAAGGTACCATGTTTTGTTGCCCAATTTTCGTATCCTATACGATAGATTTGGACCCTTGTGTCTTGATGGAAGTTGTAGATATGTTTCTTAGCTTTCCATAGAGACCAAGATTGTGTAATTTGGATAAGTATAACTCAAGTTATGGTTAAAACACCACAGGTAGGTCAAACTGCCCTGTTTTGGGTGCTTGCTCCCGAATGTCCACGCTTGGAGCGTGGGATCCACGCTTGGGGCGCCCACCTTCTGACTGTCCACGCTTGAAGCGTGGGATCCACGCTTGAAGCGTAGGGGTCCTGGGAAATTCAGCATTCCATTTCGTAAAAACCTCATAACTTGGGCTACGGTGCTCCGATTTGAGCGCGGTTTGAACCCACGCGTAAGTAATGAAAAATCCTATAATATTATGGGCAAATGGAGACCGTAATAAATGAAATGAAAGTATGGTATTAAGCTTTAACTATGTTATTCCGCAATGCACTATGGTTA